>JAWLRI010000231.1:0-58974 GCA_034781795.1 Crypturellus tataupa
CTGCGTGTGCAGGGGGGTTGGACTAGATGACCTCTAGAGGTCCCTTCCAACCTTAGGCATTCTGTGATTCTATGATTACCTAAAATTACAGGACTTTGTTGCAGTTATTAATATGTTCTTTCTGGAATACAAATAGAAGACCAATAGACTTTTTCCTTGAAAAATATCGCAGTATAATACTAACAGTCTGGAAAAAAGAAGGTATAGCAAAATATATTGTGTGCATTGCAGTGTGATCCCTGCAGTTACCAACTTCATTGCAGCTACCAACTGCTGCAGTGTTAAGAATCTCACTGAACTACAGGAGAGCAAATGGTAATGAGGAACTTGTTCCCATGCTGCCAACCAGAAGTTTTTTCCGCTTCTTGCCAGAGCTCTTCCACTGTGTTAGCACTTGGGCCTCTGTCTCACTTTGCCATTTACCATTCTCATCATCTGCTTTATGTAATCTTTTTAAAGATCCAGTGACAGTTCTGTTGGGATTCAACAAAGGACTTGTAAGTAAGTAAAAAAGCACATGGTTGTGATTTGCCATGTGAACAGTCAGCACAAAGGCGTATTTTTGTGACATAAACAAGCATGGCTCCGTCTTGAATATAAAACTGTTGGATATTTATACTGCCCTTATATTTTAGAATAATTGGTGATTGTACAGCCAGCAAACATTATGGTTTATATTAAAATGTAGAGGGCAACCAGTTGCTAGTTTTCATGTCACAAGCACAGTACGTTTGTGTTTCTGTGTGGCAGATCAAAGAAAATACCATTTTTTTTTCTCCAATCGCTAAAGACCTCATAGGCTTTAACAGTCTCTAGTGATGTAGGTCAATTTAGTGTGCTATATATATAGGTGAATTATATAAGAAGTTTATTCATGAGGGATTGAAGTCACTTACCTGCTCAGATTAATCATTTAATTTCTTATTAATGGCTTGCTGCCATTAGCATTAATATGAGTGTTGTGCGAGCAGACTGTTGGGCCAGGTTGTCACTGCTTGAGTTTCCCACTTGGAAAATGAATGTACTCTTGTTATGCTCCATCAGAGAGCAGTTGTGGAAACTTACTGTGCTCAGACATCCTCAGCAAAAGTAATCTTCAAATTTGTCAGTAAGTCTGCTCTGTAGATACCTGCATCTTTCTACTGTCATGAGTTATGAGTCATGAGTTGTTGTTTCCTGTTGTTTCTTTCAGCCAACTGTTGTAGTGGCTGTTGCTCACTTGTCTCTGAGCTTAAATGTTTTACTAAGTCCTCCAGCCTGAATTACTCTGATTTTTCATGATTATATTGCCATGGAAGAAAACAGTCTGTGGATGCTGCAAGAAGGTTTCCTATAATCTGTGACTTCACTACATATTGAGCAGACTTTTGTTCTTCAGTCATACTGGAAATTATTTTTGATGAAAAATGCTTGTGGGAGGAAACAAATTCATGAGATTAATTAAAATATTGTAACAACATATACAGTCTTAGTATCCCAAAATATGTCTGAAGAACTTGCTGAACTTGCTTAAACAGGACCTGGGCTTAATCATTGTCATGGAGGTTTTCATTTTGTTTGCTAGCGTATGTCTAACACCACTAAGAGATCTAATAACTTCCAGAAGGGAGCCTGGGAATGGCTGTGGGATAGCATAGACCAGAGACCATTCCTGTGAACCACATGAACACGGCCCCTCAAACTTCACAGCAGAGAGGAGAGCTTCTGGGCAAAGCTGTTTCATAGACCTGCACCCATTCGGTTCATGGAAGTAAATGTAGCCTCAATGCCTGGAAACATTTTGCTAACAGTGTGCCCCTACCTTCCTTACATCAGATATGCCTGAATACAGCTTGCAAATGCCCAGAACGTTTTTTGGTAGTCCTGGGAAGAACTGCTTGAAGTTACCTTGTTGACGGTAGGCGTAGCTGCCAGAGATGGCTGCTCTGTTGGGTTTCTCTGATGGGCCTCGTGGCTCCATTGCCGAAGGGGAGGGGCTGCACGGTGTTGGCTGTGGCGCCGAGTCCTTCTGCGCTGCCGGGCAAGGCTGAGTGTCCACAAGCAAGCAGCGCGGCGCGGGGCGACCTGCAGAAGCGCAGCCACTTCCCCCCAAGGCAGAGCAGGGCCACATCTCTGCTGCCAGCAGCAGCTGCTGGTGAGCGGAGGCGCCCCAGCCACGCACGCACAGTGCCACGGAGGGAGCTCAACCTGTGCCAGGAGGAGGAGGCTGCCAGAAGTTAAACAGTGCGCATTTACCTGACCCTGTGCACTGGCCCTGCTTGGCACACTACCAGAGAGGAAGGAGAATTCTCTGAGCTCTAGATCCACCTGGTTTCCTTTTTTTTTTTTTTTTTTTTTTTTTTTTATTTTAAAGAAATGTGTGATATTTGTGATGAGATAAAGGATGAAACTTTCATTGATTTCTCTAGTCTTAATATTGCACAGGTTACCGGGGCCTAGGTTAACACTCCATCTAAAATTAAGTGGAATAAAAAGTATAATTTCTCCAAAGGTAACTTATTCCTTCATTGGTTACTATGTAGTCATTCTCTTAGACATGATTTTACTATACAGTGAAAAATTCTCTTGGATAACACCACTGTAGTTTTGGGATAACATGTACCTTTACTATATTTTCAGCTGTTCTTCCCTTTTCCTGTTTAATCTCACATTCCCAAGAGTCTTTTCTTTTGCTGCCACAGGTTCTTCATAAGTATTTTTTTTTTTTAGGATTCATATTAAAAGACAAAAAAAAAAAAAAGTATTACTGGAATATTCAGAAAGGTATTTTGATTGTTTTTATTTTACAAATGTCCTTGTATTACAGTTTTGGTGAACAGGACCATGAAAATATAAACAAAAACTTTGGTGTCAGACTGATAAGGCACTGTATTTCCTCAGGGAATGGTTTCACTAGTAAATATACTAATGCCTATTTCTGATATAATTTTATTTATTTAGTATTTAAAATTCTTTTTGCTGATAGGCAAATATTCATTGAATTCAAGACTTGCCTCATTTACCCTTGAGCAAATGCTGCAGGTGTTTATTGCTGTTCCTTTCTAGTTGAGATGAATATTGATTTTTTTTTTTTTTTATACAAAAGGTAAATACTGTTTCCACAGCATGCAACTAAATAATCTGGTAATGAAAATTAGTCATGAGTTTGTGATGTTGTTCATAACCACCAGTTCCAGCAGAAATATTTCCATTTCCAGACCATATTGAAATAAAAGTCTCAAGAATTGAATGCTCATAGGGAGTAACTTAAATCATGCAAAAATAAAATGCATATAACGATACAATGTTCATGTTTGTGTAACATTCCTCTAGGAGTTGTTTAAAATTCCTTATGTTATAAGGACATGAGGAAAGTGTTGATAAATTACCTCTAGAACAGTGTATCTGTCCTGCTAACTTATCTAGGCACCTGTGTAGCCCCAATCATGTGGATTAGGTGTCATAATTTTGTGGAGTTATTTGGAGACATTTTATTGATGGGCAGAGGACAACATCAGAATTCTTTTACACAGAAAGAAATCGCTTGAGGATATATGGCAACATAGAGATAGGGTTATAGGGGCAGTGTAAGCTTGTTTTTGAGGTTGTTCTTACAGAAGAATGTAAAGCTCAAGATAAAAATAAAGGAAGGAAGGAAGGAAGGAAGCTTGTTTCCTCTGTGGCAGATAGCAGTCTAATATCTCTTTCAAGGTTATGTAGTTCTGCAGGTATGATGTTCCGGCCCTCTGATGATACCTCCTAAATATGTCATTTGCACATTTCATTAAAACAGTCCTGATTTTTGAGCCAAGGTTAATGAAAAATACAAAATCAGTCCCAAGAGAAGTCCTTGAAGTGCAAGAGTAATTTTTCTTCAACCTTAATTTTTACCACCCATTTTACTAACCCATTACTCTCTTTTACTGATTCCTTTGTCACCGTATGGTTCGTACAGTAACTCACACGTTCCCTTTCTCCTGCTTAACTAACCATTTCTCATTCAGCACCATATCAAGTGAATCACTGAAATCTTGATAGTGAAGTCCTAATGCATTTTTTTTTTCCGCCTAGAAAATCGATTGTCTTATCAAAGAAGGCTAACAGGATAATAGCACAATCTACTTTTGATATATTAGCATACCATTTAGTCAAGAATTCTGGGATGGAGATCGGGGAGGTTGATAATTTTAGTATTGTTTTCATCTTCAAAGTGGTAATTCCTGTTAGTCACACCGCTATTGAGCTTCTGTTTTTGTGTCTTTTGTGAAGAATCTTTGTTCTTATTTTAGTTACAAAATTAAATTAGGCTTTGATAAGGCTTACCCTAGACCTGTATTCTCTGACTTCTGAGTTGCAATTTCGGGATTGATCATGCAGTTAGGCATTTATTTATTTTGTGTTTTCTGTGCAAGTGTGTAATTGTTGACTTCAGGCCTTGGAAATTTTCAAGAAGGTTGTAGAATAGTTTTCCGTAACCAGGTCATCTTTAGTATCTTTGTCAAAAAGGTGAATAAAATCATTTCCCATTGCTCCCATGCCTGTTAAATAAAATGTGACAGCTATCCCTTTCAGGAGCCAAGGGGCTCTGTCCTACTCATTGCCACTTGTGCAAAGAGGCACTGCAGGAAGTGAGGCTCTGAGAAGTATTGAGAGAAGCTTTTTGAGAAGATGCTATTGAAATACGTTCAGTTGCTTCCTGTGATACCTCCCTTTTAGTTTTGTCAATGACCCTTCTCAGATGCTTGGTGCGAAGTGCTGTCTGTTTGTAGGTTCTTGTGCATATCTTGTTCTTTATCTTACAAAACACGTCACTTAGTTATGTAATTTTGCTATGCCTATATTTTGGTTTAAGGCAAGCTAATACTAATTATTCCCTAATTAAAACACTTGTAATTTGAAGGATATTTTTCTTTCTTCTCTTCTCCTTGATTTTCACATCCTCTTTTGAAGTCTGCTTGTTGTTCCCAGTTGGAACAGTAATCATATCTTGCCTGTTGGTTGTCTATAGGCTCCCTCATGTTCAATTCCACGCTTAAATAAGTTCCAGTAAGAGTGTACATATGGGAGGTGTGTATGTATATGGAAGGCTTCTGCATACTTTGTACATCAGTTTACTGAAAGTTGCTGTGAATATGAACATTCCCCCAAAACTCTTGAATGCTATTCTGTATTCTATAAAAAGAGATCCCCAATTTTAGCAAATGTTTTTTTTTTCTTTCTTTCCAAAAAGAGCTTTATTTATATAATGTCTAAATCTGAATCACGCAGTTTGTGTGCTACAGTAGGCTGCTTTTGTACGTGATAACCATTCCGTAAGAGAAGCTTTGGTAAGAATGCCATCAAATCAAACTCATGTGTCACCATATCCGTTACATTTTCATTTCTGCTACTATTGTTCAGACTTGGAAGATGCTGGCAACTTTAATGCATTTTTGCTTATATTTTCTCCTTGGTAGTGCCACTGTTATTTGTCAGCAACGTAGACGGTCCCGTGGCGGGCCGTAGTGCCTAGGAGCAAGTGCAGCCCACCCTTGAGGTGGAGATGCCCGTGCTTCCCACTGGGGCATGTCGCGCTGCCTGGACGGGTTGTAGCTCAGAGCAGAGCACTCTGATGAGTCATCAAAGGAAGACAGGTGAAACAGGCTTTAAGAAAGTGACTACACACACTCCTGTCTTCCTGGAAGCTCTTTCTAATGTGCCTTGCTTTGCTGGTGTTCCTTGTTTTCTCAGGAAGTTCTTCCATTGCAGCAGTTTGTTGCTATTTTTGGCCCTTCCCAGGCAGGTTGCTGGATGTTCACCTACTGCAGCTGTCCTCTCAGGAGCACAGGCTTGTTCCTGGTAATTTCATCTCATTAGTCATAGCATATTCAGGACTGATCTTAACTGAAATCTGCTAATTAAAGGTTTTCATTCTCTAGCTGCCTGTATAGAAATCTAGTTTGAAATCGTCATGGTTTGCTTGAGTCAGATTCAGCTGCATAGTGCCATGTTAGATACTTGGCTTCCAAAAACTGCTTTGGAACTGTAGGTCTGCCACAGGTTTCTGTTTTATATGTGACTGTCCTGTTAGATGCCATTAAATGGCTGTATTTAGTCAACTGTACCTCACCCACAGCATTTCCTAGCCCATAAAAGCAATCTAAAAGGATAGTGGCTGACCACTAACATCCATTCATCGTTTCATGAAAACTCTTAATTCTTTCATGTATTCGTAGTATTTCTGTATTATTATGCTCTGTATCTGTATTAGGTTTTTTTGTGATGCTGGGCTTATTTTTGTGATATTGCACTGAACTCCTTCAAGCTCCCCCAAATTTGAACTTAGCACAATTCACAACCAACCCAGTTTCAAGTACAAATCACAAGGAGTAGAAAATTTGGATCTTGACTTGCCAAGAGTAGTAAATATTTCTCAGCAAGTTTGGGATCAGGAAAAATCACCACAATCAACAAAAAAAGACAGTGGCCTCCTGTACCATATTGTGTGGCACTTTAGCATGGATTCAATAGCTTAGAGGAGATGAGCATTGAACTCAGAAGTAGAGGAAGTGATAGGGTGATGTAGCAATGACAAAAGCAACCAAGGATTAATATGGCAATGATGCATGCTTCAACATGTCTCACTTTATAACCAGTAGCTTTATAACCAGTAATATTAGGAAGGCATTAATCAGGAACCTGTATACCAAGAATAGCACTATTGTTCTTGCTGGAAGTGTAAGAATAACAGGGGAATTTTTGGAGGACTAGCCAAAGAAGAGCTGTTGCAATGGCCTGAACTGAATCTCTCCATACTTCCATGATGATTTTTAAAAGAGAGATTGGCAAAGAGACCCAGAAGAAGACAGTGAAGGCAAAGGCACAGATTTTGGTAACAAGAAATCTACGTCCAAAAAAGCAAGCTGAAAACAGGATTAACAGAATAGATAGAACAAGGAGGCTAATAGACTTTTAAAAGGATGGATTCAAGAGAATTGCTTCTGTCTTCATTACATGGAAGAGCTGTTTATTCATGTGCAGAAGGGCAGTTCCTTGACACCTTGACAGATGTTAACAAGGAATCAGAAGCCTCCTTCTAGGACAACTGACACATGATTTGGGACTGGCTTACACTGTGCCAGGCTGCTTTTCTGTGGTCACGTTTAAGTAAAACCTAATTGCTCCTCTTTGTATTTCCTCTGGGGTGAAGCAAACTCTCTGCTACTTAGCAAACAGGAAGAGGAAGAATGATCACTCACGGAGACACTGTTGCAACTCCTGCGGCTGCCCTTGACCCAGACATTTGTTTGGGGACTCTAGAGAGTGTCTGAGGACCTTCCTGTCAAAACCAGGAAGGTTTCTTGACTTGTGTGGTGACATGTTGTGACAGAAAAAGAAAACAACTTGCACCTGTAACAGAGGGCTGGGCTGTTTTTTGTTTGTTCGCTATCATGAATGTTTCATAAGCAGATTAAAATGAACAGTGTGTTTTAAGAAGACTAACAAAACTTCTCTATAAATGAAGCTGAAATACAAATATATTTGGCCTGCTTTTCCTTATTATCTAGTGACCTGGATCTGTAGACACCAAGTGCTTATCAGGTACAAAGATAAGATGAAATCGATTAGACTTTTTACGTGTTTCAAATGGTATACCTGAATTCTATTTATATTTTCACATTAATAAAAATCTACATATTTTTTACTGGCTGTTCTAGTAGATAGAGGATGCTTGCAAAAGCAATGCTAAAAATATATATATTTTTTCTTAAGGTCTAAATTATTTTCAGTTAACTACTTGCTGTCTGACTCTTACTAAGATCATTAACTGTCAGATTAGTTAGCGATAACTGTGAAAATTAAATGCATTAAATATTCAAGAATGGCTGGCAAGAGTTACTGTGTATGAAAGGAAAAAGTATTTGGTAGCTGGATTTATTTGTAAATTTGTGCTATATGAGGACTAGATTATTTTTACTGGTAAAGAGTTTCATGTGTTCTGAAGAATTTACTTTGGAGTCAATCTATGAATAATTCATTCGTTCTTCTAAAACCAGAAAGCTTTTTAATTGACTCATTTTTGAAAATTTACCATGAAATCAGAAATTATTCCTAAACAAATTACAAATCTTGAAAATATCATTGCTAATATTTGATAATTCAAGTATTCTATTAATATTCTAATTTTTAACAGCTGCTTAAAAATATAAAATCTTGTGTTATTGTAGTATAAACTTCATATATTTGTGAGGATAAACATCTAAACTCCTCTACCTCCCAACTGCAAGGGACAGTCCAATACCTATGTTCTGGGGCCTGTTTGTGCATAAAGGTCCTTACGATATAAAGAAACATATTATCACCTAAGCGTATTGAAAACTTTGTTTCTCTGTTTCAGTGAAATTTGGTGAATTATTCAACTCCCAAGAATATTTAAAAGAGTTCTAACCTTCTTGGCTGCTCGTCAACTAGTAAGTAGCTTCACATATTTTGATAATTTTTATCACCTCCATTGAAGTGTTCAAGTTGTCTTAGGTGAAGAATGTTTTTTAATTATTACACCATTATTTTTCTTTTCTTCAGAAGTATTTTTTAGTGTCATAGAGGTGTTCCAGAGTGGTATATAACAATTAATTATTTGACAACTTTTGTTAGGGTTGGTAAATCTAATTAAACTATATCTGAACAGTTAGGTGCCCATTATTATATGCCTATTGTTTTTTAAATATTCTTTTTTTTTTTCTTATTACTTTGTTTTCCTCATCTGTAACTTTTTTTATTTCTTTTCTGATTGGAAGCTACGCATTTGAAGCAGATACTTTCGTGGTCTCATTACGCCTCTTGCCTACTGATTATTTTTATTCTTCTCCTGTGCTTCTAACCCTAAAGACGAGTCATGATTCTTCTATGACACCTTAATGGTGCCACTGGACACTGAAGTACTGACAAAACAGAAATTTCACTGTCTGGCCTCTTTGGTATCACTTAGCACAAGGCTTAACACATCTCCAGTGAAGAGATGCACAAGAAAGCTCTGCTATCCGGAACAAAACACAACTTTTAGATCTGGGTCCTATAGAGGCAGGACTGACTGATGCGAGTGAACTGCAGCTGAGGACCCTGCTGTAGGAGTGAGTGACACTGAGGGCAGTATTGCTGAGTAGGTGACAGTGACAGGAGACAGTAGGTGACAGAAGGAAAGGTGAAACAAGTGTTTATAAATACAAGTGTTTATAAAAGGTTTCACCGGATGAAACCATATATGAAATCATGATCTTTTGAGAGATGTTCTCAAAAGCCTTGAAGAGCTCTAGCTGTGCATCTTGCTTCTATGTCAACAGGAGACATACTTTACTGTGATAAGACTTAGTTGTCTTTGGTCCACGTATTTTTTTTTTTTTTTTTAATTGAGCAAATCATACCTTGATTACTTTTCCTATGGCATGCTATGAATTTTAGAAATATGTTAAATCAAGTAATCAATTCATGAAAATGATAGTAGATTTTAAGGTTCCCCAAGATGCACTGATGTGAACTAGGATGCGGCCTAGTGACTCTGCAGTGCTGCTGTGGAAGAGATGCTGAAGAGACACGAGCAGCTTAGCAAGAAAGCAAGATGCATTAAAACTACGTGAGTGAATTGGGAATAGGGTGGAAACACTTGTTGTAACACAAATTCTCAATTAAATCTATGTCACAGGAGCCTAACGGAAGTTAGACTAGAACCTGGCACCTTGTTGTGTGTCAGAACAAGTGAGGTGAAGAGTGCGAAAGGCATCTGTGTCTGCAAATGAATATGCATCCTTAAGATGGTAGGAACTTCAAAGAAGCACGGTGTGCCAAGACTTAATTAACTAATTTGTGCTTAAAGGTTAAGAAAGCATAAATTTACATGATTTAAATGCAGCAGTGAGAGAAAACAATTCATTCCTACTCAATCTGGAAAATCAGTTAGCTTTAAAATGGAGAGGCAGAGAAGACTGTTATTTGCTTATGAAACACTGCAAGATTCAGACATATTCTACATCTAGCCAGTTGATTTTACAAAATGTATTTGGCTGATGAACCCCCCAAAAAGTACCTAGTAGAAATGGATTTTCTATTTTTTAAAAATACAGCAAACTAACTTATTTCAGCCTGAAAGTAGTCTTAACAGAAAGTAGTGGCTAAGCAGTGCGCTCCTTATCGAATGTCATCTTGTCCACAGCAGTGATAAGTAGCATCTCTTATGCTTGAAATCTGTGAAGCTCTACTACTTTCTTAAGAATCATGTTAAGAAATAATTATTTGAAATTTTGGGTTTTGTCACAATCCTTTTTTGAAAGATTAAGTTACTAACTTCTTCCATGTATGAATCCGTAGGGATCAAGTGGAGTTTTCTTTCACCATTTATGGTCATTTAAAAAATGTAAATATTGTCCAAGTACTACAGTTACACCTCCGCATCTGGAATTTAACTTTTCATGTAAAGCTCCAAAGTCAAAGAACTGCTGAAATGCATGATAAATGGCAAAAAGATTGTGGTATATTTTTAAAGGCAACATTTTTTTTTCCCTTTCAAATGGATTGGACATTTAGAATTAAACATCTTTTTTTTTTTTTTAGGTTATACAACTCTAAATGCTTGCATAAGGAAAGGGATTTGAGGTAGACATACTTTGATAACTGGAGAAGCTTTTTGTTGCAAAATGAAGACAAAGTGTGGGTGATTAATATTCAGTGAGGGCGATGAAAATTTAATTCAAGTAATTTAGGTAACGGAGCATCTCATTTTCCTTTGCACTCCCAATATGCATGCTATTTTCATCTCTGTGGTGGTTCATATCAGCTAATTCCTGCACCACTACAGTTGCTGACAGTGGGAAAAATGTTGACTTTACTCTCACAAGTACTCTTTGAAGCCTGCAGAACAGTATTGGCACACACTGCTAGCAATAATTGAAATGACTTTTTCTGAAAGTAACTTATCTCATCCTAACACACCTTATATTTTAGTCTGCTGTAATTTTCTTTCTTTCAGCTCTTTCTAGAAATACAAAGAGAGCTGTAGTGAGTAAGTGTAGACTGCAGGATTCATTAAAAGCTGTTTGAACACTGTACAGAAAATACTGGGAAACACACAGAATGAATATTAATCAGTAATGTGTGTTGGGAGTGGGAGAATGATGCATTTCAGAAGACTTTTGACTTTGATTATTTAAAATATTCCTTCTGTTTTTACTGCCAAAAAGTCTGCCTAGAAGTATCTGTTCCTACAGGGCTGTGAAAAATCCTCTATATTTTTAAACAATTGTTTTGAAATGGATTAGCAGGAATCTGTGGCCTTATTAGAGAATGATAACTAGAATGTCTTTTCAAAGAGAGAGCAGTAGGCACGTTTCTGTTTCACACACACACCCTCTGAATTAAAAAAAAAAAAATGAGTGCGGAACTTGGTCAGATGGATAAGCTTGCTAAATTATTAAAATGTGTTTTAATCTTACTTCAGTGTTTGGCTACTTTCTTTTGTCATAGTTGAACAGAACAAGAAAATGAGAACAAGATGTTTGAGTCTTCTCACAATACTCTTTTGTTATAAAAGCACAGATAATGTCAGGAGTCATGGTAAAATTCTGTCATTTTCTAAGGCTTTCCATACTTTCTTTGTATAGTCAGATGATACAGATCAGGTACACAAAGCAGTGTGGTGGAAGACAGCTGAGCAGATCTTGCATGTTTTATCTGTTACTAATTACACGTAGTTTTTATAATTAACTCATTATTTAAGAACAATAAAATATCTTTTTGATGGACTCCTGAATTTTACCTGTTATGATAATTTTAGAAAATGTTTTAGAACATTTGCAGATGTAACTTTGTAAAATGTTTGCCATCTCTAAATGTTCTGAGAAGAGAATAATTTTGGTCACACAAGATACCTATTTCAAATGTTGTCATTTCATAGTCTAAATTGGTACCATCCAAGGTTTAAGTACTAGTCACAGATTTGAAGAAATAATCTGCCTTTGCTCTGTGTCGTTATAGCTGATGTCTGGTATCCTTGCTGTTCTCCTTTTGAATCTTTTACCTGTCTGGATCTCAAACCAAGGTTAAATTATAGGTTGGAGAATGAATCGGCTGCAGTTACATGATTGTTTCATTATACTTATCTGCTTTTATTTCCAAGTGTGTAGCTCATGCAAAGTATTTCTAGCCAGAATGAATTTTACTATGAGACACTCATTGAGGCCTGCACAGACAAGCTGGTGTTTGATGATATCCTGACAAAAGTCATCTCGGACAATTCATTGCATGTTTGCTTTTCATCTTTCTCTGCACAAGTTGCCTTTCGAAGGTAACATGCAGTTTTAAGGCTGTAACCTAATTTCAAATATAATATTTCCATTGGCCCTTCTATACACAGCTTCTCCCATGTGCACTCTTACCCTTGTTTTTTACTTTGTGGTAATATGCTGTATTGCATATTGCAATATGCAATATGCTGCAGGGGCAACATGATGAGGTTGCCCCTGAGCAGTAAGACTTGAGAGGATCGCAGAAGTGAGTACATAGGTCTTTCATGCTATTTATCCTGCATAATTTTAAAAGATGACTAAGCTAGGTAGGGCAAGCAGTCCACCCTGTCAATCAAACCTCCTTACTCCATATGAGTTTGTTCTACACACTTCCATTTTTGCTGCTGGTAGAAATGCAAACATGAGTTTTAAAACGAGCATGCATACTAAAGAAGAGCTGTACTAAGTCAAAACTATGGGCTTTTCCTTTTCCTTTTGTTTTGTAGGCAGTGTAGTTTACCTCACAGAGCAATTTGCTATACAGGGCCATTGGGTAAATACTATCGTGCTTGCAGTGACAAGGTTCTGCTTTTGAACTTCTAGGAACAGACAGTGATGTTTTTTATGAGCTGTAAGAATTAAGTTGCTTGGCTTTTGGATAAAAGCAGCAGGTCCCCTCTGCTGGCCTAGGGCTCACCTCATGCCAGGGCTGCCCTCAAGTCCCTTTGGTTTGGGACGAGCTCAGCTTCGGGTGCAGCCGCTTGAGGCAGCTCCCGTCGTCCCCCAGCTCAACCCCGGCCCATCTCCCCTGAACCCTCTTCTGCTCTAGGGATTTATGGCTCAGTCACAGATACCAAGTTGGCAGCATTGGGAATAGTTCAACATCTTTCCTGCTACTGAATTCCTGTTGATGCATATAGGAATTTATTTATATGAAATGTGTTCTTTTACCATGTAGGCTCAGTAGCTGCACTTTCCCTTGCTATGACTTTACTTGGGAGCTCAAGCCTGCCAGTTTGCAGATGCTTTAAGCAAAAAGATTTCAGGAGGATTCCTACTAATTTTGATTTCTGCACTCAGTTTCTTTTGAGACCCTGAGTTTCTGAAATATTTCAGAATCAGATTGTGTATCTCAGGCTGACAACATAGATATGAAAGAATTCAGAATAACAAATCAATTTCTGAAAATACAGATGTTACCTTTTGGAAAATATTCCGAGTCTGTAGACTAACTTTTATTTTCTAATGACACTTTCAGCCATACAGTTTTTACTTGTAAAGAGTGTCCTATTGTATTGATATTTTCTTATTTATATCTATTATCACAAAATGTGGCTATTTTGATTCTCTACAATGACCTATACAACAAAACTTACTGGCAACAGACTCTCTCTGGTCATGTTCTTTTTTTTACTCTTTAAGTCTTCTGAAGTATACTTGGCTAGTGAGCTAATCAAAGTGTTGAGTCTATAAGCAGCAAAAAAGGAGGATTTTTACAGAAAAGGAAGTCTTGGTGCATCATTCCTGCTGCTTGGGATGAATACGCTAAGGAAAACTTCCATTCAACTCATGAATGGGATCAGTGCCCACCTAGCAGATGGCTGTAAGTGGAGGCAGACAGGAGACCGTGTCCATGTGTTAAATGTGTTTACTGAGGGCAGATTTCCCAATCTAAAATTTCATGCATCTGCAAGTTTTGTACCAATGATTAAGAGGATATGCTACTATTCATTATTTTCTATATGAATCCAATTTTGGGAATTCATAGCATTTTTTCTCACCTGCAGAAAAAAGAGCCTTGTATGAAGATAAACCAGGCATTTTTGTTTTATTGCATATGGGAATTAGCAAGAATTTTGTTAATTCTTGCATGGAAGACTTCTGTGGAAGCAAAATTAGTTAAATACATTGTCAGCTTAGAGGGAAGACAACAACCTGTATTTATCATAGTTGGTTGTGCCCTAACAGCCAATGTGTTAATAAATAAAAGTGAGATTTTCAAACTTCTTTTCCTTCTACTCTTGTAATGTATTTATGTTGTAAACTCATCCTATCTTCTTCCCTTCAGAACACTTGGTCTGTAAACTTCTTAAAAATACTCTGAGTTGCTTCTAATAAGCAGTACTTTGTGTAAAAAAAAAAAAAAGAAAAAAAAAGTTAAAATAGTATTTTTGCATTTTATGACTTCCCAATTAAGCAATAGTAAGGCATCTCTTACAAGCTGTATATTCTTTATTTGATTTTAATAAACCATCAGTATCAGCACAGTCATCTTATATGTTTACTTAGAAATCTTCACCTAGCAGGGAATAAAATGTTCCAATTTATATATAAAAAAATATGTTTACAGTATTCTGCATTATTTTAATAAAATGAACAATACTTAGTGCAGCTATTACAACCTAAAGTAATTTGAATAATTGAATATCAGTTTGTCTAGAAACATTTCCAGCAGCACTTGCTTCTCCAGCAGGAAGCAGAGTGAAAACTTTAAATGTTATGTTGATAAATGTTTTGTAAAACCTGCTGAACCTACTGCATATATGTGGATAAAACATCTAGGCACTGACATTCTCTTAACATTATTTATAGCTGCGGCAAAAAGCAAATGATAAGTGCACTCAAGTGCACAGAATGTTAAGTGTTTAAGATGGCAGCTTAAAATGAGATCTGTACTCGGATGAAATAGCCTTCAGGGTGTTCTCAGCAGGAGGAAGGCTAGAGAACAAATAAAAACAGGTAGAGAAATGAAAGAATAAGTCTTCTTTGTCTTTAAGAACATGGAGATTTTTTTTCAAGAGCCTGTAGTCTCACTCTACATTTTTTTTTCCTCCTTCTTTCTTTGACTGATTAGAAATAATTACAATCAAATACTTTTAGTTGGGAGAGGATGCAGACGAGGTCTGCCATAGGAGTATGCTGAAGACTTCACAGGCAAAAAGCTAAGAGAGAACAAAGTAGCAAACACAAATTGTGGAAAAAAAAAAAACAAACAAAAAATTACATAGAAACCTGGAAGATCTATGAAAACAATACCCTTGAATAAACTCAGCCTAGACTGTGAAATTTTGAGGAAAAAATAGCAAGATAAAAAAAGAGAAAAAAAATGGAGCAATACTAATGGGTTTTACATTCCTTTGCTGAAAGGAAAATCATCTCTTTTAAGCCAGTGACTACTTTAATCACTTGAATTTCAAATGTGATGTAGTTTCGAAGTTCAGCATTGTGAAACCACTTCACTGCTTTGGCTGCTATAACATATTGCACCAAGAACTGAAACAGGCCACCTCCTCGTATGTTCTAGCTACTAGATTTGGGGAATCAGCACTCTATTTAGAGAGTAGAGTTGTTAACAATGATTTTAAATCTTTGTACATGCAAGAAATAGAAATTAATAATCTAGATTATTCTGGGTAGCAACCTCCTCTTGAGCTTTCTGGTATGGGAGAAGTACGAGAAGAAAAACAGATGACAAGGAACACTGTGCCTGGTAAAAGAAGTAGGTTGTGAGCTTGAGATCTTTCTCTGAATTATTTACCATGGTCCGTAGTTGATAACGTGTATATAAATATATATATATAAGTGCTTCATCTTTTTGGACAGTTTTCCTGTATTTTAAGATAAGAAAACCTTCCAGTACAGCTCTCTTAAATACTTAAATGTGTGTTAAGTGAATTTATCCTTATTTTAGTGAATTGTTCTGTGTGAATGGACAAATTTTAACATAGCAAATTCTGATAGTTCAATTACTATACTGTACCAACAGAAGCTTTCCCAGACTGTGCTGGCAGAGCTATTTGAGAACCACCACTTTCACCTGGGAAAGGCAGAAAAGTAGTTTTATATTTATTAGGGAGTGTAAGGGGACAAAAAATTCCTGATAGTTACTAGGCCTTGCCTTGTTGTGTTTGGAAACTATGGGGCTCACAAAAAAAAAGGAATAGCTGTATTTCAGCCTCTTACAATCATTCCTTGTCTCATACAGGATTTATTTTCAGAAATACGGACATAAAGCATGGTGTTTTGTTTTGTTTTTTTTTTGTGAAGTTCGTGACAGTAGGAAACAACAAATACACAAGAGATCTGTTGTCCATGTTTTGGGAAAGATGTACTTAAGACTAAAGCATTGTTGTGTGTTTTGTTTTGTTTTTGTTCTGACTAACGATTCCATCATGGGAGCTCAATGTGGCTGCTGTGCTCTCAGTCTTGGTGTGTCTCTGTGAACCAGTGCGCGCTGCTGCCTTGGGCCTCTTGCCAAGAGCGATGTTCCTGA
This sequence comes from Crypturellus tataupa, assembly GCA_034781795.1. NCBI lineage: Eukaryota > Metazoa > Chordata > Aves > Tinamiformes > Tinamidae > Crypturellus > Crypturellus tataupa. The sequence goes on from JAWLRI010000231.1 coordinate 16,507, forward strand.
CGTGAGTAGCCAGTGAATGGGCTGTTTTTCCACCATGGGCCAATACTTGATTTTCAAACAGTCCAGGATCCCAGCCCATATTCTCACATGTTTTCTGTGAGTTGGATTCTCTTTATCCTTGATGTCCTATAGTTTTCATAAATCTGTCCATTTTCACCTAAACAAACAAGTGCCGTAAACTTGTTTGAAAAAGAAGCTACATTTCCCAGCGTTTCTGTTGGCACTGCCCTGATGATGAGTGTTACAATAGCTGAATGGAGGGTCATCATCCACGCTGCAGCGACCAGGCAACTCAGCAGCAGGAGAAGGCTGTAATTTCCTATGATACTGTAAGGCAAGGAACAAAATTACCTAGCTGTTGGTAGACTTCTCTCTTACAGGCACAGCAAGAAGAACAGAACATATCTTTGTTGTTGTTATTTTTGTGTATTTAATGGAACGTAGAGAAAGAATGGTGAGCTATAAGTACAGGTTGCCAGAAATATAAATAAATGTGTAGTAGAACTAATGAATTCAGTTCTCTAATGATCTGATGCTGTCTTGTTGGGTTAAGCTTTAGTCTTCTCTGCTCTAGAGTTGATTGGTCTGTGGTTTGTATTTGCGGTTAGTCTGTTAATTATCCCAGCAAACGGGGTTGGTCTGCTTAAAATAAATGAGTAAAATCACATCTAAGATAGTGACGGAGGTACCACCATTTACTGTGTGGTTGGTATGGATTGTGTGGAAGCCAGCATGCAGTAACATAAGGTTTTGGTTTATCTTTTCAATATATTTACACTGCCAGGATAGTGGCAGCTGTCTGTTTTTAGACAGACCTAAGCAGTTCAATTAACCCAATAGTTTCTGCCCTGCAGGTGTTTGGGCCTGAGAGAAAGGAGGAAGTCCTCGCTCCCTAGTAGGAATAGATGCCTTGGATTATGCACAGTTTGGCTGTGGGTTTTAAAGTTTGAGCACTGTATTGTAAAGATTCTGTGCTATAAATGAACAGAAGTGTTGCTGCTGAAGGCATGAAAAATATTTGTTGTTTACTATTGATGGAAGTGTCAGGCCTGAGCTGACAAAAGCCTTCAAAAGGCAAGCCATAACAGCTACCAAATCCAAGGAAGAAAGGAAGGAAATTCCCCTGAAACTTCATTTGAGCTTGTAAGAAAAGGAAGGGCACTTACTGTTTCTACTGTTTCTAAAGATAGAGAGAAGGAAAAGGTGCTAGTGGATATGGATAGGAAAGCTGGAAGAGTAAGTGAAAATGACTGGTTGCAAAAATTGAGTTACTCCTCAACTTTGACCAAGTTACATGTTTAGAAAAAAAAGAACTGAAGGAGCAATCACAGCTGTAAAAACAAAGGAAAGACAGTGCAAACACCAGCACATGGGAACAGGGAAGACAGATTAACTTCTGAGGAGAAGAAAAGTGAAACATAGGCCAAAATATTCATACCTACATAGGAAGTGTATGTAATGAAAGTTTTTTCTTAACGTGAGTGTGTTAGCAGAGCACAGGCAGATTATATCTGAAAGAGGGAATGGCAAGTGCATCAGGTTATTTCTGCTTCGAGGTTTTTTCAAATACTGGACAAGGTTAGCTCTGCATGAGCATCGTACATGTTTATCATGCACAAGTATGCATGCATTTATATACAGGTATACATATATTACATATATGAATGTGGACATGTATGTATACATGCATGTAGGTGGAGAGTTTGCCACCTGTCCAAATCTTTTGCAAATGTTAATTAATTTTAATTCATTTTGTACTTTTTTGTGTTCATGTTTATTTGCCACAGTTGCATTTCATTTATTTTTCTTGTTTCTCTCTACCCTGTCCCTGATTTTATTGCATTTCTAAAATAACAAGAGAATGGTGAAGTCAAAGGTGAAGTCAAAGGTGAAGTTTAATCGATTTGTCAAAGAGCTGATGTGATGTAATGCTCAAACAAATAAAGGCCTAGGCTCAAAGACCCCAGAGCTCCTTTCAGTCTTAGGTGTTTCTTAAATACCATCGTAAGGCTCTCACTTCCTATGTTCTGATTTCTGACATAAAACTGGAAGAAACAGGTGCATGCTATTTCTTCCTATTCCTTTTCTTTAGAGAATGTAAATGTAAATGAAACTGTAGGAGTTTACTGCTCTTAGATTTATAATCTGGGCCGAAGAGTGAATTCTATACAAATACACAATTATTGAGATGAATAATTCTGTCTACTGTGAGTAGCTTTGCAGTAGCTGTATGCTTTATGTAGCTAGCAGAGTCAGGAGATACTGTATTTATTCTCACTAGGATTCGGACAAAGCCCTTGTGTAACCAGGCCATGGATTCCAGGTGGTGATGTTTCCTTCAGTTTTGAGATCTTCGCTAGGAAGTTGCATCAAAAACTTCCATTTGTTTTGCCTTGCTATAGAGAATCAAAAAGGTCATATTCACTGAATATGAATGCTTTTAGGAAAAATAAAATCGGCAAAGGTAGATTTTGAGACTAGCAGAATATCTCTATTTTTATTCTGCCTCTTGTACCCTGGTGAAAGTTATAGTTTAATTCAGCTAAGCAGATATGTAAAATAATTTTCAGGTGTTTATCTTGTTTCTTGTATGTGAGTTTTCTTCTGAATGCATTAATGCTGCTCATCACATATTGATGTATCACCTTAAAATAAGTATTTGATTAAAATAAGCATCACTTTTTTCTGTTCTGTGGGTATTTCTATCCCTTTTCAAAATTTTTACTGCCTGTCCTTTCACCTTGAATATCTTCTCAACTGTCCGTGGTCTTGTTGTCATTCCTGAACTGTAGAATTTGTGCTGCCTCCATTGCTGTTAATGAATTTGGGGGGTTACTATTTAGGAGTTACTATTCAATTATTTTCCTTTTAATGCAAATCTAAAATCAACCGCTAGAATTGTATAGTTGGGGAGTAATTATGTGGTGTGTGTGGTTTGTTTGTTGTTTGTTTGTTTGTTTTCTCCATAGAATGGCTCTTCCATTATAAAATACTGTATTTGTTGCTTATTTTTAATTGGAGTAATTTACAGGTAACTCTTTTGTTTTTGGGATTCTTTCAGTGTTGTCCATAAGAAACTTGCCTTTGCCTCCTGACTACTCTGTATAGTGGTCAGGAATCATGATGATTCCCAGCAGATTCTTTCTCCTTGGCTTCTCCCTGAGCTGTGTGCAGTCCACCAGAGTGCCTTCTCATCCCACACTGCTCATGCATAGCAGTGATGGAAGTGATAAACACATAGTTTCATCTAGCATTTAAGTCAGTAAGAACATAAACAGATCTCCCATGATGACCTTAGCCTTAGCAGTGTTGCTATGCTGATATACAGTGCAACCAGATTAATCTTTGTCTCACACAGGATACCGACCAGGGTTGCCTTTGATGTATTTAATGGGTTGGAGACTTTTTTGTACAAGAGTTTCAAACAATATATAGTTCTAACCAAGATTTTTGAATATGAAATAGGCGTCCTTAGAATATGTAAATTATACCAGTCATATATTACTGAGTGTAAGCTGATGGCTTCTTACCAGTATGATTGTCTTGCAGCTGCCTCTTTACATTGGAGATGAACTGACTCCAGTGCGTAACACAAATTCCAAAGAGATTTTTTCTGGTGCTAATGTGAGTGAAGCCTCCAACGGGGCAGCAGGTAAAACTCTGCTCTCAGTGTATGGAAAACTTGATTGTTCAAAGCTGCCTGCAATCACCACTCACAAGCTATCTCACTCTTCCTACTCCCTAGCCAGTCCCTACAGCTTTGATAAGCAGACTGGATCTACACTTAATTTTTTAGTGCTTTGTTCTATCTGTTTTGCGTCAAGGAAATATCCCTATGGCTGTAAATTACAACAGAGTTGTTTGTTTGTTTTGGGGAATAAAAGTGAGCTAAGATAATGTCCCAGGAACTTAACTTTACGCTTTTACCTTGTTTTTAAATGTAAATGTATCCAGATAATGTTCCTTAAGTTTTTTCTCACTTTTTCACAACAGCAAAATATTCTTTACTGTTTCAAGTCAGGAAGAGTGCCTAGTCCTGTTTTGTTTGTGGGGCTAAGAAATGGGAAGAGATAGCGTTAATAAGCATGCAAATTTCTTAGCATTCAGCTGAAGCAAGCCAGGAACTTAAAACAGCAACTGTGGATGTATAACAAATGAAAAAGTATAGAGAGGATCCATCCTGAGGACAGTGTTTTGAGTTGGACACAGTTCTGTTAATGACAAAAAGCTGTATGCCTGGTACATCAATTCTGCTGCTTCTGAATTTTGCTCAATGCTTGAGCAATAGCCTGTGATCAGTCTTTGGATGTTCATTTGTCAGATGAAGCATCACGAGCCAGTTCAATTACGGCCTCTTCCAGTTTGTGTAGCAGGCATTAGAGTAGCCTGAGTTTGTTTTGCTTTTCTACCAGAAAGAAAAATTACTGAAACAAAGATTAATTCTGTATGATTCAAATGCTTAGTAAGCTTTGGATAGTTAAGTAGATTTCATGTTTGTAGAATATAAATAAGGAAGCTCCTGTGAATAGCATAAACATACATTATCATCTGCCTTGGTCATCATGGTTTGATTCTTGTATGAATTTTCCTTGTATGTGGCAATCTGTAAATATATCATTTATAATCATTTTTATTATGGATAATGTCATCTTCCAGCAGTTTGCTTTTGTGCAAATCTCACATTTTGAGCAGCTTTGTTTTAATAGCTCCCACTGCCAAGCTGTGACACCTGATGGATTTCCTTTGGGAAAGCTGTGGCCTCCACTGCTTCTGCTGACACCAGAATAGTATCTTGTAGCTGTGAGTGGGGCAATAACTTTAAGTTCTGGAGGTGAGCATCCTTTGACAGAATGCCAGGAACGACATATGGCAGGTTATTTTGAGAACTGAAGAATCTTTCATTTTTATATTCCTCTTTTTATCTACACATCCTCAGCAGTAAGAAATTTGGATGCAGATTGGCATCCAGTCAGTCATGTAGAGGTAATACTATATAAAACAAAGAATATGTCTGTGTAAATTAGTTTGGCTATGGTTCAGCTAGCTACTGTATTGTCAGAACAAGCCCTCGTTTGTGCAGGCATAAAACATATTACAGGAATGAGTATAGTCTTGCCACATTGGCAGGAAGACTGGCAGCTGATGGTGTATCTAAAGGAACAAGGTGCAGTGGGAGCTGTTCAGAGGACTGCTTAGACTCATGTCATTCCTATTGTGATATTTCATTATGTCCAAAGGCTCGATACTAAACAAAAGTATCACATTACATGCATTGCAACTCCACAGATACAACTAGATGATATTCTCTGTAGAGCATCTCCATCATCTGGGAATTTCATTTGGGAAATGTGCAAACCCGGCGCCTTACCCAGCTCTCCTTCTTCCCTTCTGCTTATTCCCTTTTGCCTCCTTTTCCCTATCTTAATAGTACACTCTGGTTTTGATACTTGTCTTTATTTGGCTTTATAGCTTGTCATTCACATTCTTTTAAAATGGCTTGTCCAAGTGTGCTGGCCTTCTATTGTATTTTTCACAGAATAATTTTAAGTGAACAATTTCCAAGTTTTCATATTTTGATCATTTAATAACTTTATTGTGTTTATAATACACACTAGAAGTTAATAACTTTCATAAATAGGTGTTGATTTAGGAAAGAACTAGTAATTAAATCTCTTGAAAATCATCAAGATTGGTCTGGATGCTGAAATAAAAGCAGGGAAATAACCCAATTGCATGACTGTTGCTAAAATAGTAAGCACAGATTAAGACCATATATTACCAAACTTAAAAGAAACAATGTAAATCAAATAGAAGTGAGATAAATTTGTAGCAGTATGGGACTGCGATCAAATCAATTCCAGTAGACAAGATAATCAAATTTTAAGGACTTGATTACATATGGAGTCTTTGCTGATTAAATATCTCTGATTAACTTCATGCATAATGCTCTTATTTCAGGCTGAGTAACTTTTTTTTCTCTTAGCTTGTTTTGGTGTTAGTAGACATGCTAAAAATGATAAAATGATATCTGCATATGAAATGACCCAGTCTTAGCTAATAAACAATGTTGTAGACAAAAAAGAGAAAAATGCAAACAGTGAGCTGTCTGTTGATTGTAATCACAATCATGATTAGGAGGTTCACCCATCTAAAAATCTGTAAGTGAGAACAGGTGTGAGTGCTATTAGTTTATCTAGCAAATGGCTCAGCAGTTAAAGTCAGTCATAACTTTGAATACAGCATATTCTGAATTTGATATAACAGAAACAATCAGTGAAATCTTACCCTTCCAAAAACTGTTGTTACAGATTTTACTGTGGTTTTCAGAAAAACAAGTCATTAGTGTGTACATGACAGTCATAGCACAGAATCGGTACTAGAAAAGTTAGTACTACATTAAACTTATTGGAAATAAGTTTACACAAATGCAGAATAGTCAAATGCAGTGTTAATGTGATATTAAATAAAAAAGAAATGTGGAATTGAAGTGTACAAATATTTTTTAGCTAATTATTCAGAAAAGTAGTATAGTTAAAAAGTAGTTCATCTTCCTGCCATGGTGAGAGCTGTTCCCCTGTCCCTCTCAGGATTCTTCTTTTCCTTCAGCATGAATCTTGTTTGACATAGATACTGCAAAATCTGAACATGTTAGTGGGATGTAGTCTTTGAGATGTACAGATGGGTTTCTACCAATCTTTGTCCGCTTGCATCTAATTCATATTCCTGTGTTCAAGTTAAGGACATCCCTGATTTCAGCAATGGGACCAATATCAACACAAAAAGAGTGAATGAGGGGTTTATGTGTGGGGGGTTCACTCCATTGGAATCCTGCTCTTTTCAGAAATTCCTACTGTAGCTGGAAAATAATTTTTTTTTATAATATAATTCTATATATTTTTATAATATATATTTTTTTCCTCCTCTAGACTGTTTGGCTCATATTGAGTCTAATACCCAGTGAGTTTTAGCTGAAATATGGACTTTCCAGATACAGTGTTAAGAAGGGCATTGCAGGACTTGGGAGTCTTAAATATTTTGATTAAAGAACTCTGGATTAATTGTACATTCTGTAATGATAAAGTATTAATTTAACAATTGTGAATGCAGCAGATGCCGTGAAGAAAAAAAATATTGAAGTATATTTCCATAATGATGAGAAATAAAAGCTTAAAATTTATATAATTTTTAATGAATAGGGTGTGCGGGGCTAACTGTAGTTTTGAAAGCTTCCCACTGGTTAATGGGAAGAAGGCAAGATTCGCAGTGTGATGCAACATTAGAAGAATAAATGTCAAGAATGCCAAGAAAAATTACTTATCAGTTAGTGAATCCAAATCCTCTTGCTTTATTATCAGCTTGCTAGTCGCACTCTCTTAAGATGACAGACTGGTGATGATGAGTGAGCAGATGTTACCTCTTCATTTTCTGGGTGTTCGTGTTTATTTTGTTACAATTGGGCCGTCTGAAGCACGGAGCTGTCTGCCAAACTGATCTTTAGGAGTAGGCATGCTCTTGAATACTTACAGTGTGCATATATGGGTGTGTATTTTATTGGCCATAACATACTCTGTAAGTACCAGAAGAATTACTGTGAAGAATTTGAAGTATGTGAGAAATTGTCTTCCTGTAATCCTCCGTTCTGTGGAACTATATAGATCAGTTGTCATCCAATTATTATCCTTGTTCTGAAGTTTGCAGGCTTTTCATCTGAACTACCCTACCTTCCCTAATAGAGGCATATTGAAAATACGCTTTTATAAGCATGAAAACCTGTAAGTTATACAGACTGCCCACACATATAATATGTATTTACATATATGTATGTTCATGTGTTATGTGTATGTCAGTGTGAATTATCTCCTGGTATTATATTAAAGAGATGCTTCAGTCTCAAGATGAAACAATATAGAGACATATATACTTGAAGAAAGAGCAATAACATTAAAAAAAAAGTTTAAAAAAAGTTAAAATATTAGCTAAACTAAAAAAAAGCGAAAGTTTGCACGGTAAAAATCCACTCATGGGAATTAAAAGAAAGTTTTCTTGGCATATCTTTCAGTTTCTTTAATTCAGCATAACAATAGCAACACACTCAAGATAGTGTGGTGTATTTGGAGGCCTTACAAGACTTTTCTTACTCAAATTACACTTATTTACTTGTCCCCCTTATTTGCTATTGTAAGGAATAGTTTGACAGTGAGTGTGGTTTTGAAACATGGGCTTAATTAAGGTTTGTTTTTTGAGCCTGTGTTATGGGCCAGCAGCATCGCAGGCTTGTGGGGCTTTGAGGATGATGTGACAGTGAAATGAGAACACTAGGGAAGGAGGTAAAAGAAAAAAAAAACAAAAAGGATGCAGAAAAATGTCATCTTGATGGTGAGTGATAACATCAGTAAACAAGGGAATATGGTGCAATTTTTCCTTAAAAAGTCTGAAAGCAGAGTCATATTAAAGGGCCCACTAAAGTACTGGCAAAAAGAATTAAGAAACGCACCCCCCAAGTCACACTTCTTTGGTGTGACACAGCATATACAGCTGTGTTTCCATACTGCCATGGACTGTTGTCAACACTACCAATATTTGAATGAAATAGTGGTAGAAACACCAGAAATTTTTTACTGTGAGAAAACAACTGGAAAATCTGTAAGGAAGATGGTGATTTGCTGTGGCTTAATGTGGTCTGCAGAGTGCAGTTATTTCCCCTGGTGATGTATTTTAAAATGCCTTTTGGTTTAAGCAATTTTATCACTAGAAAAACTGATACCTGCCTGTCGATTCCTGGTATTGCAGCATTTTATACATACAGCAGCATTTTATTCTGGTGCATGAGCAAGTGTTCAGGAGAAAACCACTGGTGTCCGGTGCTCCCCACAAACCCTTCTGTGTGTGCCTGTGTAGCAGGAGGTGGCGGGGGTGAAGCATAAGGGTGGTGATGGACTTGAGGAGAAATCTTGAAGTCTTCTTTGGAGCAAACAGAAATTTTCTTGACTGCGTCTGCTTGCCTTTATTTCTCCTTTAACCTTTCATTCTTTTTTTTTTTACTTTTTTTCCCCTTTTTTCCTCTTACCTTCCTGCTATAATGGACAAATTGGTTTTTGGAATACTTGCAATTACGTGTGAGAGAATCTCATGCACCCATTAATTTTAACTTTTGCTGCTGTAGTAATATTTTATAACTGTTTGAAAACTGAGTGCCATGATGAAAATTATGTCCCTGTTTCAGCTTCACCACATATTGTAAAAACTGTCCTTAAAGAAGCAGCCTCAGAGATTATCCAGTGTGACTGTCTTTCATATGATACTTTTCTTCTTCCTTTCCTCTTTCAGTTAAAGAATTAATAAGGCTAATGATATTGACATTCAAAGCATCGTAACTGGAATCTGATTTAGAGTCCATTATTGGGAATAAGTCCTGTTATTTGAAGCTGTTCATTCCGCTTCTTTCAAGCTTGGGTGAAGAACTGCATGATTAAGCTCACTCAGATTTTCAGTGTTTCTTTTTAACCGAGGTTATACAGAGTTAGTGTTCATCAGATACTAAAAATATTATCTGATTATTTGAAATGTCTGCCCACATGTAATTAGTTCCCCAGAACTATTTTTTCATATTTGATGACTCATGCACTTACAGAAATTACTGGTGTAAAAACCAACGTTTTGCTTCCATAGGAACACTTACTGTTTGTTTTCACTGTTTTCCCTGTGAACTCTATAGCTCAGTCTCATTTTACCTTGAATTTTTTTGCAAAGGCGTTATGTGATTGCAGGGTGAGTGGTTACATCTCTCCCCACTCACCTGCCTTTCCCAAGGCACCCACACTTTTTTTCTTTCAATACCTTAAACCTGCTCTTCCAGAAACCCTAATGTGACAAACACCAAGGGAAATTGTGAAATTTAGACCATGATGCTGATGGGGGTTTTGTGAAACTCAGTGGCGAAGGTGGAGGAGGAAAACATATGTTCACCTCCACAGGACATGCAAGTGTTGGCATTCCAGACTAGCAGGTTGCCTGCATGGTTTGCCACCGATGTCAGCTTGCGCACAGGCCTTTGAATCTAGAATTTGTGGGAATTCTTCTTTTTAGTTTGAAATACTCGTTATAAACTAAGAAAAGTCTAACAAGGAGGGAGAGCTGTACACTGAACATAAATGAGGTTTGAGTAGCCCCCCAAAAGAGGAAGGTCAGTTTTCTGTCCTTCTTTTTGCCAACCATAGCATCCCAGTGCAGACTTTGCTGTTTTCCAAATATCTAAATTTTTCAAATAACTAGCCTTTGATTTCTGTATAGATGTTCAAAGTACATGTACACATACATACACACAAAAAAAAATAATTGCCCATGAAAGTTATTGAAATGTTTATCTGTGTGGCAAAGTATCAGTATGTAAATGACTGTTGGCTTCAAATGAATGTTTATGTTTAAGTCCAAAATGCAGACCGTGAATATCTCTGTTGTTTTGCACAAGTGTGTGTACTAATATTCCACACAGAATTTTCTGTGACTTTTTTTTCTCACTGAAATATAAAACTTAGACATGAATGTTCATTGCACCATTTTATGTGTGAAGAAAGATGGAATAAAAAGCAGAGAAGCAACAAAATGCTTTCATCTGTTTCAAAGCAGCATTATAAAATGAGTAGGAAGACTTACTGTGCACAGAAAAGTCATTTTAAATATTAATAATGCAAAAAATACTTCTAAATTAGAGATTCATTTCACATCATTAAATTGGCATATTGCTTTTCAATTTCTCTATACTAAAAGAACATATTTTGTCTTAGGACATCTTAGCAGATGTTAGTCATATTTATGAAAAAAGGGATTTTAAGAATTACATTTCAGAAAATAGTGATTTGAAAGGAAAAAAAGTACAGTGAAAATGTATAATGAATATTTCTTAAAGTATCCCCTGAGAGAGAGGAACAGCCAAGACAGTGTTTTTTTGATAATCCTCTTCTGCTAATGAGGACCTAAGTAGGGAAATTTTGTGCCAATAACTTACCCGAAAGTAGGCATGTTACATAATGTCTTGACAGATAGTTAACAGTAGGATTGAATTTGGCATTTTGGGAAGTTTTACCAGAAGGTGCCTGAATCAGCGTGATTCCAGCCTCCCAGGTTTCCTCTCTCCCCGTGAGAGCATCCCTGGCCTTGACTCCTGTGACAGAAGGTGGGATGAGCAAGTACCTTGTCAGCGAGGAGTTGGCAGGAAGGGCTCTTAGAAGTTGTCCCACGGCTGTGGGATGTGTGGGGGCCCCCAGCACGTGGGGCCATCCCAGGTCTGCAGCATCCTGCACTGCCAGGCTGCAGCAGTCCCATCGGCCTGGCCACCTGCATGCTGCTCCATGCAGGGCCCGAGTCCACGGCGTGGGAAATAGGGCTTGTTATGGGCAACAAGTTGCCAGGTTTCAGTGGCTGAGAGAAATGTGCGTGATTTGCAAGCCCATATGAAGAAAATAGTTCTTTTGTGGTCACACAAGCAGGAAGGGCCTCTCTGATGGTATCAGCCCCTGTCCCTCTGTAGCACGGGTGCTAATTCCCTATTGTTATGGTCGGCAGTAATCCTCATCAGCCCTCCGGGCTGCCCTAGCACTGAATTTTAAGTAGGACATGGAAATACGTCGGAGTAGATTCCAGTGAGAGCTGCAGCACCGTGTGGTTTCAAGGGCAGGATGCTCTGCGGGTGGGATGGAGGTCCTGCGGGGTGGAAGATGCTGGTGCTGCGTGCTCGTAGCTGCCATAGCTGCATTGCAGCCTTCCCTTCCACCCACTTCCATCGGTAGTGGTAGCAGGCTTATGATTCTAGATTCTCCTTGCTCTTTCATTAGTTGTTTTTTCTTATATTTTGTGCAGAACGTGAGCACATACTCATCCGATATTGTTGAGCTCTGTGTGTTATATAGGTTGAGCCCTATGGAACGGGATGGAAAATGGCTTGCAAACTGGTTGAACTGCTGGTACCATAACCACCTTTAAATATTAATGAAAAAAACTGTTTCTTCTGTATTGTAATACATGCTGCTTCTACTTTATTATTTTCTTTTTGTGATCAAGTTCTCATATTTTAATGATAAAACCTATCATTGAAAACATGTTATTAAAATGTTAATGATAAAACAGTAACACCCTACACATTCCAGATGATTAGTCTGGGAAATTGCAGTTGTAGCCATATATATTATCATGTGAGATCTTTTGAAATCTGTTGTAAGATTAAATGGATTCAACAGCATGTGCATGTAGGGACCTGGTGTCGGGAAGCACTTGCTTTCCTGCACATAGGAGGATACTGAAAAGAAATTACTGATTTGTTTAATAGTTACTGGCTGCATGTTATTTAAACCAACACTAAGAAAACACATTAGTCTATCGGTCATTATCTTAAAGCTTAAAAAGCAGATGTCATATTTGTTTTGCCGCCTTATTTCCTAGACTTCCCGATGTGCCATAAGGAGGTCGGTGTAAACTAGATATCTCACATGCTTTGTAAGTACTTTCTGTGTACAACTGCAGTGAGGTGGACAGACCACACATAGTCTGTCACGTTGTGCTCATACTATTACAACTTTGGCAGCTTTATTTAATGTGTATTAAAATATATTGCTCTTTATATAAATCTCAAATATAAATAATATATTCAGTAGAAATAGCAAAATTCATGTATGAGTACATGATTTTTTAATCCCCAATTTTAGTATACTCCTTATTGATTTCAGAATATATGAGTACAAATCTGTTATTTAGGACACAAGTAACAGAAAATACAAAGTAAAATGTTAAAAATATATACAAAGGTATATATTGTTGTATCATATTTATGGGAAAAAAAGATCAGTATACATGTAGTTAATCACATGTGTCTTTTGTTGTATGTTGTATTTAGGTCAGAGACTAAATATGTACCATAGTTTTTTCCATCTACATGGTTAAATCTCCAAATGCAGGCTTTAAAGCCTGATAATTACAGTTCCTTAGAATTAATGTGGAGTGAATTCACTTTCTTCATGACAGCTATGCATCATTTACTAGTGGTCAAGTCATGAGTGGAGGAGGTTTAGGTTTGCTTTCCTCACCATTTATCATCTATCTGTTTTACTCTACCTGTGGACTCTGCATGAGGATACTTGCTCCTATTTGTTTTCAAAGTGCACTAGTCCCAATAAGAAAAAAAAATGGTTCTGGGTGAATTGTAACTGGTAGAAGATAATATGATAGAATATCTCATATCAGGGTAGGCTTGAATCTCAATGGTTTTGATACAGAATATAGACAATCCTGTATCAATATAGTGCAATTTAAAGAGCAACAACACGGAGAAAGAAAGAATGTACCAGGTTTTATTACAGGTCTGTTAGGCTCTTACATATTCCTATCTTTCTTTGTAATATTTATAATTTTTTCATTAAAGGGCAACACTTTTTTTTGAGGGCCATTATGATGTGTAGAGTCACTAAAGGCATAAAAATGTTATTTGGTTAAAATTTTAATAAATGGGTAGTAGTATGTGCCTAGCAATGAAATTCAGTACTGATCTACATTTTAAGTCATTTTGGTAATGAAAATATATCACAACTACAAAAGGGTAAGCTGAATTTCTAGTGTAGATGTCATTGTAAGAAAGGGGCATGAGTCTAATGGAAAACAACTTTTCGTCTGATCTGCTTTTACCTAGAAGTTAGAAGAGAAGCTATTAATTTTATTGTGGTTTGGAGGTTACTTCTTAGATTACGTTATTTGAAAATAAAGATATTAAACCATATCCAAAACAAATTCAGGAGGAGGAAAAAAAATGCCTTGGGGTAACTTTTCACAGTGGAGAACTGAGACTTAATGTTAGGCCAGTATTAGGTGTGTGTTTGTGCCCCATTCTAGCAGCATAATGACTTTCTGTAGACTGACCAGTGTAATATATGGAAAGGTGAGGAGGAGGTAAGATGCCAAAATATTTATTTTCAGCATTTGTTTGATTTGAAGTTGATTGTGTTTTGCATTGTTCTCCACCTTTCACTTGCAAAATAAGTAACTGTAGGAATAATCTTTGGAAAAGTGTAGACTTATCCAAAAGGGTTGTATTTTATAGTACCTTTTCCTAGAGTAATATGTATTACTCTATATTTATACTTCTCCTTCAGGCCTTTGAAGTGTTCTGACTTTTATGATGAAGTACTCCAAATTATAGCAATTGAATTACACAATTTAAAAGGAAGAAAAAGATAGTTTAACTAATCAAGAAGTCGAGGATCAGTTTTTTGTCTGGAACTGCTCTGTTTCAGGCATGATGTTAATCATGATCCCTTGTGGCTTTAAAATCCTGCCTGTATGTAAGCTAACCTAAGTCAGGTTTTTATTGCTGAATGTTAATGTAAACCCTGTATTACAAATATATGGAAAAAAATGAAATAAGATTGAATGATGAATATGTAAGACTCTGAGCATTAAAAAGGACAAATTCAGTAATTTAATTATGCGTTGCAAAAATATTTATTCAACCATACTAAGTAATAACTTGAGAAAGACCAAGTAGAAAATTTCTGGCAATTTACAATGAAGAAGAAATGCTGAATCTACAGAGTTCAAGTGTTATGTGGAAATGAATAATTACATCAAAACTTTCAGGGAAAATCAGGCAGGCAGCCCATCTGGCAGGCGGCCTGTCGGTGCACTTGAAGGGATGTCACTTGCTGCCAGCTCTAAGGAGACTTCTAACCTCTGTGAGCAGAAGCACAACTGGACGCTGCAGGGACACTCTTCTAGTTTGGTGGGCACCCAGTGCTTAGGCCATCTTCCAAGAGGACGTGTTAAGAATCCCAGGCAGGAGGATTTTTTTGGTGAGTCTAAATTTTCCTTCACAACTTCTGTTCAAGAAAGAGATCCAAACCCTATTTGAAGGGAGTGGAAGCTAGTGCAGAGGTCACAGCTGCTGACTGTTTAGCCAATTCTTAGCATCAATAAAGTCTCTTGAACTGCTTTGTGTTGGTGCTTAAAATCTCACAACTTAAATTTTGTACCCATGTTGGACTCCCACATATTAGCTGAAGACCAGAAGATCCCAGTACTCTGTATAATAGAATATAAAAACTAGATTGAGAAATTGATTCTTTCTCATATACAGTGGGCTAAGACAGTTTAGGTAGTACCCTCCTTGCTATTTTGTATGAAATGTGTCCAACTAATGAACGAAAGTGCTTTCAAATAGTACGATTTAAGATTGGATTGTTTCATGTTTTACATCACCATTGCAGGCATACTTTTCCCTGAAATTTCTTGATTATATTTCATATTTTCTACTCAGAAGTCTTAAGAAAGATGATAGCTATTACTATAGAAACACAAATGAAAGGACCAGCTTTGGACTAAAGAATTGCCAGCTTTGTAGTTATATTTAAGAATTAAAGGGACCGAAACCGGAACGCCTTTTCCAAAGCTTGAGCTTTGGGATATAGCCAAAAATGGATGTTTATGTACTGTTCATCAGGTGATATTTGTTCAACCGGAGAGAATGAAGGTTTCTGGTGATTTTTTTCCATTTTTATATGCACACGAAGTTCCTATAGTTCAATATCCTGCGTGGAGAACTGGCCATAAGCAGATGTATAAACAGGGTAGGAATGTGTGTTTTTTCTGCTAACACTTTCTCCATATTGAGCTGCTTACAGCTCACTGAGTTTCCTGAACTGTACTTGACATCTAGGTGCTTTGCAGCCCTCTTTGGATATATCTTCCTGTGCATTTTCCCTTTGAATCTATATAAACCTTACATATCTGTAGCATTTTTCAGACCTGTACTTGCAGTACATTTTTTTATTATTATTATTTTGGATCTGGTTCCTACAAGCCTCATTTTATACCCCTTCTTTCTCAGAAGACCGGAGTGATCATTCCTTGTCCATCCTCTGTGTGCCTTGCATGAATTATGAAGTATGGCTTATCAGGTTTTACTCAGCTGACTCTTACCCAGGCTGATCAGTCTGTTTTCTACAATTTTGGTCGTCTTTGGTCATCATGTTTGTCTCTGATCCCCTTTGCATTATTAATCTACAGAATTGATAGTACCATCAAACAATGGTGTTTTGGGAAGCTCTCCTGACATATCTTTATTAAGGAAAAGTTGCTAAGTGTTCTCTTTAAAATTAAAAAAAAAAAATCCTAAACAAACTATGTACACCCAAATTCAGTCAATAGCATATGCTAAAATATATGAGCGAAGAAAAATAAGTCTTTATGTAATGGAAAAATACTTTTTCATGTTTGTTCTTGTCAAGCCTACGCTAGCGGGAATTTTCACAGTACAGATCCAAATACCTTACTAAAATCTGCTGTTGTGAGCAGATGTTAAAAACAAAAACAAAAAAAAAGCTTAGAATACGTAAATATTGGTTTTAGGTTTTTTGCAAATGACTATTCTAGCATCTACCGAAGAAAGTTGCTTAAGCCTACAGTGTTTTGTGATTCTGCTTATGTGTTGTGCTGCAGCGTGTAATTACTTGTTCACTGGCAACCACTAATTCTGAAATATGTGATACTATTTCTGTGCTACATCTGTTGTTTTCACTTGGCGTTTTTTACTCAATATTCCAGTTGCAGCAATTGCGCAAGGTGGGAGAGGAGGGAATAATATGACAGTGTCGGTCCAGTAAAATGGTATTTTACAAGTATGTAGAAACACAACTTCCTGTAAACTCCTTTGCTGGTCTTAATCTTGAGGACTATATTAAGCAGTCACAAATTGATTATTATTTGAGAATGCAGCTGTCTGCTTGTGACTCCCTTGGAATGGCTTGCTCCTCACACTAACAAGCAGTAGCTCTGGGATGATTCATATAATAATGCCTTTTCTTTCTTTCTGGCATGGAGGTTGCTGGAGAAAGGTAAGTTATTTTAGGCCTTGGAAATAATTGCCATTTAGATGGGTTATAGCTTTGTACAATTAATTTTAAATCTTTTTGCTTCTTTATTTTTATTTTATTTTC
The DNA here is from genome assembly GCA_034781795.1 of Crypturellus tataupa. Taxonomy (NCBI): domain Eukaryota; kingdom Metazoa; phylum Chordata; class Aves; order Tinamiformes; family Tinamidae; genus Crypturellus; species Crypturellus tataupa. The sequence goes on from JAWLRI010000231.1 coordinate 33,480, forward strand.
CAAACTTAGTATATATATTTATATTGCTTCTTATCGTCCAGAGGTGTTACATGAAGCTATAAGCTGAATTTTGCCTTTGAAATCATTTAGGTATTATTTCTGCTGTTCACTGCAAAGTAAATAGCACTGCAGTGCTGGCATTTCTGTCATGTCAAATCTGAAGGCTTAATCGTGAGTCACTCAACCTGCCATTTTCATCCTCCAGGTCCTAAGGTCCTATCATTACTGAACATTTCACTTGCATTTAAAATAAAAACTCCACGTTTCCATACTTGAAAGTATCAACTAATGCCTTTTTATTTTTTCTTTTAAGAGAGGGGTTAGACTCCCTCCAGACTTTTTAACATAAAAAAATTCTTATTTAAAATTAAATTTTGGGATTTGTCATGTAATTTTGGAATGCTTGGTGTTGTCAGCATGGAGTGCTGAATTGACAGCAGTTAAATCCAATACAGACATTAATAGTGGCAAGCAATACGAATTTCTGTAATAATATCATAACATTTTCAAGAAATCCAGATGACTCCTGGGAGACTGCATATAGTGACTGTCATATATGACCTGCAGAGGTAACTTCTGACGTCTCCTGGAGCTGTTTCTTAAATACATATATTTCTCATTCATCAGCTAAGCTAAATGAAGGACTTTGATGCCCAAGTTCCCCTAATTCTGCAGAAATTTGGGATGCAACTTGTGATTATGCAGAACACAAATGCCTGCACGACCCAGCAGCTGCTGCCGCTCAGATGTTCAGTCGGCGTCCCACACACCTCCCTTTCCTGAGTAAGTGTGAAAACAACCGCAGTGAAGAATCCCTGCCGACGTCCTCGCTCGAACGGGGCCGTGCATCCCCTCGAGCTGCCAACACGAATGAATGGTGCTGGGCTCGTTTCCACCTCGCAGTTCCCTGCCAGGCCGGCCCAGGCCCAGGCAGCGTGTGCTGCCCGTGGGGCCCTCCCCAGCCCGGGGGGTTTGTGCTCCTCTGCTGGCCGCGATGCTGAGACCGCCGTTGGGCCGGGGGAAGGAGGCCGAGGAGAGGCAGGTTCGGCCGTGCTCCCTGCTTGGGGCCCAGCTCGCGGCCTGCTGCCGTTGGGGTCCTTCCCGAGGCCTGCTCGGACAGCGAGTCCGAGTGCGGAGTGCGCCGCTAGCTCTCGCGTCTTTAAACACTTACACTGGGGAAGAGACTGTGCGTGTGAGATCTTCTTAGGTAACGCCGTTTGCAACTGCAAGTATTTCCTTGCCGATAGATGTGCATGATGCACTAGCAGCTCTCGGGATCCCAAATCCTATCGTTGTTCGCCCCATCCCTTCTGTTGTGTGTTTTTTGCCCTCAGAATATTTCGGTTGTTTCTGACGGCACAACAGATGAGGGACTGGGGACGTTTAAGAACCAAAAAAGTAGAGATCAAACAATGGAATTAGACTTGATCTAAGGCTTCTAAAATCAGACATTGGTAGTTTTAATAACCATGACCCAGGAAAGAGAGGGAAGGCACAAGCACTTGTGCAGGCGGAGAAAGCCGGTGCTCCGGAGGAGGCTGCAAAGGCCCTGCTCTCCGGCAGGGCTAGGGCAGAGTAACATTTTCTTGCTATTTCCAGTAAGGCAGAACTCCCCGTGCTTTTGCTTTCCAGAAAAATAAAAGACCGATTCTGAACCTGCATTAATGTCCCTGTGGTATTCATTATACTGGCTGGCAGGAACTGCCGGCCTGCAGCAGGCGTTCCTGCTTTCTTTTGTGTTGGAATAAATAGCAGCAGGTCATATTGCAATAAAGCCCAGCTTTTACTGCTGTCATTTATAGTTTAATAACTTCAAATATGGATCAGAGTCTGATTTCAGAAGCATTTTTCCCTAAGAATATTAATAAAATAATATGATGCACTCACTAGTTGGTCATAGAATTGTGTTAGTGATACTGTGTCTAAAAGCATAATGCTTCATCAAGTACTTAAATTCAGGTCCCCCCAGCTGTAATAATTTGACAAACATACAAACTCAGGCATACTATATATAGATGGGTCAGAAGTTAATGTATACGCATAAAAGTCTGTTTAGAAATTTGTAGAATCTTAGAGAAGTGATAATGATAGTTTTTGACAACTAGATAGCTTTTACTTTCCATTACAAACAAATACATGGTATATTTTTCTTCAACCCTCCAGGAAGCTTTCTTTTTATTATTTTTTTTTTGAATTTTCCCTACCATTGTCATAAAACTCTAGACTTAATTTGGCCTATATATTTGGCCTATGTTATTTCCCAAGTGTCATCATTTCCTTGAGGCAACTGTAAAGCATCCCAAGCTGTTCTCTCCTATTTTGTTTCTGCCCCTTCATGACCTTTTGCATGCTTTCTAATATATTTTTTAATGCCTAGGGAATTATCAAAGTGGTGCCGCTAGTGGTAAACCATTTATAGTTTGTTTCAGCAACCCCCCTAATTTCATAGAAACATAAATTAGTTGATGTTATCTCTGGGGATCATCTAGCCTACTGTGCACATTAGGGTCACCAAGAGCAGGTCGCTCAGAGATGTGTTGAGCCCAGTCTCCAAGGATGGAGACTCCATGATTTGTTGCTCCCTGGCAGCTGTTCCAACATTTGGCAACCATTAAGGTAAAAAAGGTTTTTCTTGTGTTTAAATGGAGTTGCTTTTATTCTTATTTTTTTATTTTTTTGCCCATTGCCTCTTGTCCTGTTACTGGGGACCACTGAGAAGAATCTGGCCCCATCCACTTTACACACTCCCATCAGAGAGTTACATATGTGGATAAGATACCCTCACAGTACTCCCTTCTCCAGGCTGAGCAATCCCAGCTCTTAGGCTTCCCTTGCATAAAAGACATCCTTTCCCTTAATTATCTTAGTGGCCTTCTGCTGAACTCTTTCCAGTAAAAGTGTCTGACTTGTACTGGAGAGCTCAAGACCAGACCCAGCACCAATATAGCCCAGGAGACCAATGACCTTCTCAGCCACGAGGACACGTTGCTGGTCCACGATGACGTTGTCCACCGGGGCTCCCAGGTCCTTCTCTGCAGAGCTGCTCTCTAGCAGGTCAGCCCGAGCCTGTCCTGGCAGAGGGGGTTTTTCCTTCTTAGGGTCAGGACCCTGCACTTCTCCTTAGAGAAGTGGAAGTGGTTCCTCTCTGCCCACTTCTCCAGCCTGTCCAGGTCCCTCTAAACGGCAGTCCAGGCCTCAGGTGCATCAGCAACTGCTCCCAGTTTTTATCATCATCAGCCTTGCCCACTGTCCCTTCTTCCAGGTCATTCATGAAGATGTTAAACATTAAGCGGTGCTGGTGCAGGATTGATTTCTAGAGGGCACCACTAGACACTGGCCTCCAGACTCTGGAGGTCCCAAGTGCTTCACTGTATTTTCCTTTTGTATTTGGTGGTGATGCATTGCAAAGTCTTCTGTCATTTTTGGATACTCTGTTCAAAGAGTACGTCTGGATTTGCGTTTTTGCTTTCTGAACTACACACAGCACAGAGCTTTTTCATAGAGAAGAGAAAAGACCTGACTGCAGTTCTTCATTCTGTGTTTTCAGCTCTTAGTGTTCAGTTTGTGTCATATAATCCACATCACATTCATCCTTCTTGCAGTACCCAGCTTTAGGTTTTTCTTTAGAAATATCCTGAATTTAGCTTATAAAAATTTAAGGGGTTGTTTTTGAAGCCATGGTAACTTTTGATAATTATTTTTTATTTAAAGCAGACATTTCTGTTAAATGTAATGACTATAGCAAATGAAAGGATCAAGTCACCTAACTTATTATATACAAAGTATACTCCTGCAGGACTATAAACTTAGAAAATAGATCTTGGCCAAACAAAAGAGAATTAATAAATTATTAAGTGTATAATGTGCTCGTTATTTTGAGTTACTGCATAAGTACATATACTGGAGATCTTTTCATGCTACTTTTCTTCACAGCAAATGTGATTGATGGCAAGAGAACTGTAGAAGAAATTGATGATGATTTTCCTCATTTCTTAGATTTACAGAGTGATATGGCCTCAACGGCAAAGCTACTGTGAAAATCAGGAGTCTTCTGACAGTAACGATAGTATGAAAGGAAATGACACATTTTATATAAACCTTTAAGGATATTTACCACTTAAGATTATATATAATGCTTCAGTGAGGGCTTTTCACATTGTTTTCAGGATGTCAGGATAACCTGGAACTGCTTTGATAAATTTTTGCTTAATAAAATGATAGGAAATGCATGCATTTTCAAGTATTCTTAGTATCTTGAGCTTCAGTGTAATGGCTAGCTTGATAAAGTAATCAAACTAATCCAAGTAATAATTCTAGCATTAAGCATAAGCTGATAAGAACACAAATAAGAAACATGGTTGATATGAAATTAATAATGTGCTTAAAATGTTTCTTCTGCAACTTTCTGTGTACATGAGTAGCTGCTTGTACCAAACCGAAAGATCCAGAACATCCTTGACGTTGGAGCGCATGGGGATGATAATCACTTAAGTAAATTTTGTGTACAATGCTAACTGGAATTTGTGTTTTTGTTTTAATTTCTTTAGTGTCATACAGTATATCTTTATAGGACAGAAAATTGCTGCAGAATTCCAATTTTGTCCTGATAATAGGAATGTAGCTTTTAGTGAGGCAGTAACACATTTATCATTTCTTAGCCTAGTTACAGAGACAGCATCCCCTTGTTGTTGATTTTGATAGTTTATTTCCCTTTTATAGGGCCAAAATGGACCTAGTTATTTCATTATCACTATAATTCAGCTTACTATGTTGTCAGTTATGAGTGCTGTAGGATTTTAACAGCACTTTCATGATCAATGCAACTGTAGACCAGACATTGTAACAATGCCAAGTAGTTACGACTTTAATGTGCCTGTCTTCAGGCACTGTGCATAATTGATTTTTTTTTTTTTTTTAAATTAGGTGTCTTGTATTTTGTAATCTGATGGATCTGTAATCTTGACAAGTAGCAAGTCTTAGTCATGATAGGTAAGCAAAATTTCATTTTCTGGTAATATTTCTATGCCCTATATGTCATGTTTACTCCTGTTGATGAGGATGTGTGTTCCTGATTTGTTTACTTTTATAGCTATTTTTTTCTAAGCATTGTAGCTGTACAGGACTGTTTACTGCAGGATAGTAGTACAATTGGCTTTGTGGGTAATGGTTGGCTCTAGCGCCTTCGGTCTTTGTAAATGAGTAGACTGTTCATTGTTGGTTTTTATTTTTTTTGCTCTGGGGTTTTTTTTGTTTGTTTGTTTTTGCTTGTACTTGCCTTGGTGAATTCCCACATTGCTGAGGAGTCACCTGAAAAGATAGGATAAAAGGTATTTTTTTGTGAGACAGTTTAGTTACTGCCTTCTGTATTATAATTGTTAAACGAAAACTGATTTTGCTTGACATAGACAACCACTCCATTGTAATATTTTATTATGTTTGGGGCTGCTAAATAGGCCTTAGAAATCTCAAAAATGAAAATTCATTTAATGCTTCTTGATATATTGTTAAAAACATTTGTTAGAGCTTTTGAGTGATGATTGCATTTAGATCGTATGTTATTGTGATTACGGTTATGATCCTCATTAGTGTCCTCATTGTAATAACAAATCTCTTCCTTTGGTCAATCCAATTAATTTGTTTAAAATTCATTTCCGGTACACTGACTGTTGGGGTGAAAGATTTATGTTATTTTATGCTGCAGGAGGTGCTGACTATTTTAATAGTCAGCAGTGATTGAGATTACTGTGTTTCTCTTGCCTTGTTTTTTGTGGGGGTGCAAGGATCTTTTAGAAAGATAACAATGATAGTGCCAGATCTTCTCTCATATACTACTCTGAATATACGAAAGAATACTTCAAAAATCAGTTAAAAAGTGATGGGAAGCCAGAGGCAAAGTGTGCAGTCCATCCAGATAAAAGACTTTTTGTCTCCAAAATCAGCTCTCTGGCAAATCAATCAATCTCTGGCAAAATCAACTCTTATCGCAGGGTTAGGGGTTAGGGTTTAGGGCTAGGGTGCGAGTCTTGAAGAGTGCCAGGCTGCAGTCAGGGGCTGTGAACATGGTCAAGTAGCAGAACAGAGCAGGGAGCTGGCTACTTGTGTTGACTGTCAATATCAAACTGGAGAAGCCTCTGAATTTGATTTATTAGTAAATCCTGTTACTTTTTTACACTATCAATACATTTGGTTTCATGATATTTTTATATTGCTAATCAGCTAACACTGTTGGTAATATGATATAGAGGCAGATCCGCATATACAGAAACCGCATCTGCATGTGAACATCTCAGAACTGGTCTGCAGTGTTGGTGATGCTTTTGAAGGTGCAATGGCTGTTACTATTTCTTTACTGTTTTATGTGATGTTACTTGGATGTTCCAGTGTAAGTGTAGATAAGCATGCATTTATTATAAATATTGCATGCATGCAACACTAATAATGAGTAATAGAAGACCAGATTCAAAGCTCATTTGAGCAAATGTAATTTTGGAGTACATTTATTTGCTTAAATGTAGCCATCTGCTTTGGATATCTGCATATGAGTTAGTTATCCATGCACCTTCTGTGGAAGGAAAAACACGGTTATCCAGAACTTGGTTCATCTCACCCTGAGGTAGAAACCTCAGGATGGGTAAGATCAAGTACTGTGGAAAACTCCCTAGCATCCTAAACTGTTATATTTATATGGAAAAAGTACAGGAATGCTGACTGTTGTGGTGCAAACCAGAAAACAGGGAAGACTAAAGGACCATTCTTCTCTCTGATGCCCTGCCATCAGCTTAAAAAATTTGCCTTTCTTATTATAAAAACCACATGTATTTTGTTTCAAACATCATGTTTTTGATGAAGATATATGGAGGTTAGTTGAGCTGTGCTGCTTTGCTTCACTGGAGATGTCTGTACTGACAGACATCTGAAAAAAATGAAGTAGCTTCTCTGAATTTTTAAAAAGTAGACTTATTTTCCAAAAGGAGTATTTGGAGACCATTCTGCTAATTGCAGTTTGTTTTAATATTTAGTTATTTTAGATTTGCCTTTTTTCTCAATTTTCAGTTGGTTTGCACTGACCATTTGCAACTGGACTGTAGCAGCCATTGAGAAAAAGAGCATTGGTGTCTGACAGATGCTGAGTTTTAGTACCCAGTGAGGTGCTGGAAAAAAAATTGGTTTTGAAACAAGTGGTGAATGGGTATTTTTGAGCAAATCAGCCCCAGTGGTATCTTTAATGACTGAAATGACTGGAATATAAAGTGAACATTTGGATAAGTGGGGTAGGTCACTAATGACATCATTTTCAGTTGTCTGCATAATGAGGTGACTGGTTCTCCCAGTTTTCTTTCCATTTTCTAAAATTACTCTTTAAATATGAGAGCTGACTAATATTCAAAAAGTGAAAACTTTACATTTACAGCACATTTGTGGTGATGAGGAGAAATAGATCTCTGCACAGCAGAGCAAACACTACAATAACAGACCATTTTATATGGGACATGTCTCTTAGGCTATCTTTCACAGTCAATCACAATTATGTATTTTTGCACATTTCCTCTCTTCTGCTTCAAATCATCTCTTTTTACACAGTTTTGGTCTTGTCTATATGTATTAGGAGGGAGTTTGAGAGATGTCAAAAACTTGATGCTGTTTGTAACAGTGAATACGCCCCTAAGTTTTGCTCTATTGAGAAGAAAGTAAACTTGTTGCTTTCTAGTACATATGCACAAGTGCGTGCATGCGTGTCCCCGTGTCAACAGAAAAGAATGGAGTGCACAGAGGTGAGAACTGGTCGCTCTTTTCTCTTTTGTCTAGAAGGCCACAGGTTACACTTATATGTAGGTAAAAGTGCTATTTGCTGGCAGACCTCTTAGCTCTCTTTGAGTTCTGAGAGGTGTCTATCCGGTGACTTTGTCCTCCAGGGCTTCGTCGATCGACATAGGAGCGAATACTTTCCAGATCTTTAAAATATGGGAAAAGCAAGCATGCATTTGTTTTTTTGAAGTCTTACATACTTATTCAGCTTAATAACTAAAAGTATTCGAAGTATCATCCCTGAATGTGTCTGCCACCACCAATTTCTAACATTCTTTATTTGAGATGTCAGCTTCGCACTTATTTTATAAATCTTATTTGGACCAAAGAATAAAATGATTTTAGAAAGTCTGAGCGTGGCTCTTCCTTACTCAAAATGACTTTGCCCAAAATGTCCCTGCTTCTGCCTGAAATGGCATGGTTAAAGCAGTGCCATGAGGAACCCAGTGGGCAGCCTCCAAACAGGTAGCCACAGACGAGAATTTCGTGAGTATCTGCACAGTACTGGCAGTAGGATTCCCTGCCATTAATCCTGGATATGGCAAGTGGGGAAATCCAACATTTATTTTAAAATACAGCTGATAAAGAATATACCACAGTGCTTGGCAAGCTCTTTCAGCTTAATCACTTTCACTGTTTAAAGTATGTTTAATTACAAGCCTAAACTTTGATTGCCTTCAGCTTCCAGCCCTTAGACCTCCATCTCTTAGCCTGAAAATCTCTCAATTATGCATTTTCTGTTTATCATCCAGATATTTATAGACTGTGACCTTAGTGTAGTTAATCTGAACTGATTGAGTTTCCTGAGTGTCTCTCTCCTTGAGGCACATTTTCCGATCCTTTAATAATTTTTTGGCGCTCTGCGTCCCAGCGGATTTATCAACATCTGCATTCACATTTAGCCACTAGAACTTGTTACTGCCACCATAGTGGCCTCAGTAGCCTCAAGACCTCAAGTAGGATGACCACTCAAACACGAACTCCCTTGTTCACGGATCCAAGAGTCACTCTGTGCTCCCGGAAGAAGCTTAATCCTAGGATTTGTTTTTAAAGGCGGTGCTTTTCAGAATTGTGTCCCGGTCTTCGGAATGTTCTTCACTGTGTAAGGGTATTTCTGTAGTAAAATGTAGACTGTAAGCTTGTATCTTGCTCACCTACTAGTTTAGAATAGTCTCTTACTGTCATCAATCTCTACTGCCTGCCACTTGCAATTGTCTGCCAGTCTTAAAATTGTTACAAATGAATCCTATAGGTGAGACGAACAGTAGATTAAAGGATGACAGATCCCCATATGTCCCCCATAGTTGAATAAGTACTGTTGTTTTCATGGTATGGAGAGGATTCATTCAAAGTCACAGTGTGAGTCCAGTCCTATGGTTTCCATACCACTCTGGGAGTTTTGAACTTGGCTCTAGTTTCTTAGTTAAATATTTGGTGATAGCAAGTGTGACTTTACATGAAAATACTCATTTTTTGTAGAGACAGCTGTATCTGTATCAGTCTTCTGAAGAAAAGGTACCAAGTTCATTTCACAAAATACATTTTCTATAAAATTAATTCTTGTCTACTCTTGAAAGATGGAATTTTTAGATTAAATGCAATGATGTCATTATCTTCCATTTGCCTCAGTTGAATTCAGAGTTATAAATAATTTAGTATATAAAACTCTCTTGGCAGGAGTGCCTTGATTTACAACGATTCCTTTCCCTGCCATCTGCTTGTCTAAAGGTCAGTGTTTGCTTGATTTCAAGTCTCGTTACGCAGTGCGCTGCTACTGACTGCATCATGGAGGAGCCCGCTTGGTCTGCACAGCGCACTTCCAGATCTCATTGAAACTTATGTTTTAGTGTAGAATTGGCTTGTAATGAGAAAAATTGACCACAAGAATGACCACGTCTTATAGAAATATAGCGGAGGAACTATCAGTCAGAAACTGGTTGGTAAAAAGTGATAATTTGTTCGCTTTTAGCAGTGGTTCATATATCTGTTTTTTGCTCTCAGTTCTACCAACGGTTTCAAGTTAATACAATTACATAAAACTGTAACACTAAAACCTCTGGTTGTTGATTTACTAAATTTCATAGATTAAAAACTGTTAGCATCAGAATATTAAGGTGCAAATATAAAAACTTGGAAGCTGGGAAAGAACAAGTGAGATTTAATTTGGACCTGCTGTGTCATTGATTTTTTTTCAGCATTGTTCTTTTCTGTCTTTCCCCTCAGCCTTTCTCCCAGCAAATTCCAATAGTTTACCAGCTACCATGCTGTTATAGTTTTTCAGTCTTTCCCTTAAATTTGTTTCTTCTTTCTCCATACTTGTTGTTTGTTTTTTGTTTTTACTTTTTTTTTTTTTTAATCTTCCATCTTCAGTCTTGTCAAATTGTTTTTTCCCCTCTTCGAGGTCCCATATTCTGTCTGTGAATATATTCCAGCCCCTTCCACTAGCTGCTGCTGGGTTGGAAGTGACTGGATGATCTTGAGTTAAATGTTTTTGGAAGTTGCATAGTTGCATGGAAAAACAGTGCAGATAAAAATGATGTTAGCTTCTAAAATGTGTACTTCTAAAAATGAAATACTCTTAAAGTTAATGATTTCAGGAACCTGTATGTTAATTTGTTAAAATTCATAACAACTGAAAGAAAACTTTTTTTTCTCCCAGACTTTCAAATACTGTAAGTAAATATCATGAAAATAAAGGCAAAATATGTGGGGGGCAGCATGTAATACACTATTTTACTTAAATGATTTATCAGGTCTGCTGTGATGTAGAATGTAACTCATTTGGCCAGAATGGCTTTATAATGTGTTTTCTGAATTATGTAACCTTCTTAAGAGAAAGAATATATCTAGCAGATTACCCTATCGTCTGCATATGAATAAATGAAACTAAGCATGTGGCATCATCAGGAAGCGAACAGGAGAGGAGGGAACATCTGTGGGAAGGGAATAGTATCGTTGTTCCTCTCCCTGAGATCCCAGTAATGTCACATGGTAGCTAGTGCGTGCAGCTCTGCTCTGCATCTGAGCAAGGACCTGGAGGAGTTAGAGGGCTTTATAAATGATGGAGGGGGTGGCAATGCCTTACGAGCCCACTTTGCAGTGGGGAGAAATGAGCTATTCCTGAGGGAGAGCAGGGCGGAGGGAGGCCGTAGTCGCTCTTGACCGAACCCTGAAGGCGCTGGGCCAGGTCAATGCGGAGCTCCTGGTCACAGGATCCTGCAGAAGGGCAGCAGGGGGCTGCCCCACAGCAGTGGTGGGCAGACAGCTGGGCCTTGGGAGGTTCTTGACTAGGAGCAGTAGCCCACATATGTCTGGATGTCAAAGGGGGAAAAAAAAGCTTGCACTGCTCTCATCATCGTTTGTGGTTGGTTTACTCATATAAGCTTAAAGACAAATTTAGTTATATTTTTAATACTATATTTTAGTGGAAAGGTTAGCAACTAGCAAAACTTGTGTAAGAAAACACAGCAGTTGTGTACTCTATAAGAACAGGCTGGGCAGCCTTGTTTTGCAAGGCTTCATCTCAAGCTGACTTCTATTTCTTTCAACAGAAATGTAGTGAGTGTAAAATATGAATTCATTTATCGTTCAGATTGTTTGTGATGGTATCTTTGTTTTACTCTCCATATAACATTGTGCAGGGATTTTGTTTTGTTTTTTTTTTTCATCCATTTTCCTTTGCGAAAGGAGGATGAATATGCCCTTTAGTTTCTGGAAATGGACAGAAATGTGATGAGGGTAGAAGGAGGAATGCACAGTCTCTCTTCTTTTTAAACTTGAAAAAGGAGAAAGTAGTGGAAATGGGAAGTGTCTGCAAGTCTGGAATAGTAAGTAGTTTGCTACTAAAACCTGTAATCAACTGTGTGTATTTCTTCAGCATGTTGCAATCCTAGAATCATCAGGGCAAATAGGTTAACATATTGTTGCTTTTACTGGTTAATTCTACCTGGGCCATAAATATTCATGGTTAAATGATACTATTTACCTTTCTTGGTCTAATAGTGTATATTCATAATTACACATCAGAATAATTTCAGAATATTCATGAACTGGTGGTTTCTCGCAGTGAAATTTGGAAACATTAATAATTGAATTCATTTGAGAGATCCACTGAAACCACTGTGGAAAATGGTTTCACTGTGCAAGCTGTGTATTTAGAAAACACTCTTTCCTTTGGGGCCTAAAAGTTTTTGTCACTCTCCAAAAAAATTTGTGCTTTGAACTTCTGCCATAGTCTGTGGACTCAGACCCAGCCGTGTTGGAGGCTTCTTATGAACATGAAATTATTGTTCCTTTTCCTCTCACTTATTTGCTCAGGCATTATTCTATGGTATAGTATACTGTATATGATAGTATAGTATGTGTTATATATATGTTATATGTGCATTATGTATTTTATTTCATCTTGGTGCTACCCGAAAGCTAATTTTGTAATGTTAGCATGTCTCTCTTTCAGATTTCATTAGAGTGACAAGTACCCAGTGAATGGAAAGAATAATTTTTCTAGGACAGAGTTCAGAGTGTAGATTGCACCACATCTGTACCTTTTGATTCACAATCCAAAGTTTAACTCCTGCCTAGCTAATTTCACAGTTTTAATGAGTGACATTTGATCTTCATTTGTATTTTCTTCAGGTGGAATATAGCTACTCCAGAATCTTGGAGTTCCCTATCTTTCTAATGTAAGCGTCATGATTATTTACTAGATTTTGCACAGTATTGGTTACTCAGGATTTCTCTAACACAGAGATGCTTATCCACATTTCCACATCAATCAAAACTTTTGCTGTGAAGGGTAGTATCAAATAAAATTAACAAAAAACTCCAACCTTTCCTATTCCATACCGATTGAAATTTTGCATTTCTTTTCCAGCAACTCCAATAAACCTAGCAATACAATCATTCTTTTATGTATTTATTTTCCTTTTTGTATTTTATCATCATCTGTCTGAGATACAGCAACTGAGATGCACGTTTTCACCGTCTGAGAGGAGCAACTGATTTGATCCGCGCATGTCCGCTGTGCTACAGGTTGGAGCCAAGGGCTTTCCATGGATTGCAGTGCTTTCCAAATTGCCTGCACTAGGCATTTGGTGGGGACCTAGCCAAGTAATGCAGGAGAATGAGGGCATGGTTAGCTGAGCATTGTGAACATAACATGATGTGGAGCGCGTGTATCCTCAGCTTCGGAAAAGCATTAGTGCACTCAGGAGTCTTAATGGGTTCTAGTTCGTAGTCGGCCTCTAAGATTTATTGCTATTGTGATGGTTAAGTAGCAGGCACTGCTGACATTCAGAATCAAATAAGAATATGGAAGGAATTCAATAAAGGAAATAATTAACAAAATTAATGAAGTGGCTAGAGTAAAATATAACTTCATTTGGACATTTAATTTGGAAGGAAAAACTAAATCTTTTTGTAACATTTTGCTAAGTAAAGTAATTACACTGTTGTATCACAAATACGCTGCATTAATCATTTTGTATTTCCTACATGCTTTGTCCCGTAGAAAACAGTAATTATTTTCAGTGAAACAGATGCTGTGTTTCACTTAATTCTCTGAGAAGGTAAACAGGTTACACTGCCTGCCCAGTAATATTAGACAATTTTAATTAAGAGGTTTGTAATTCATAGAAAATAAAACTAGTATAGAGGACAAAAATTGCAGGTCACAGTTAGGTCGTTTACATGCAAGATTTGAGTAAACAAATGTAGCCAAAAGAAATAATGAGTTCAACATGATTGACTGTAATTTAAAAAATATTATAATAATCTTATATATTGAAAATGTTCCTTAGATGTAATATGCACGTACTTTTAAAAATAAAAATTTTTAATTAATGTATAAATCCAAACATATGAAACAGAAACATAGATCTTATTAGTATTGGTCTAGATGTTTTACTTGCCGCTTTCCATTTAAATGCTAATTATAAAATGCTGTAGGATTTTTAGTAAAGCCTTTCAGTAAAGGCTCTTTGGAGACAGAAAACTGCTTGATAGGGACAAATTCAATCTTTAAGCAATTTGACAGCAATTTGATGTTGACTGGGTATATTGACTATAAAGTAGATGGCTCAGAAGTAAAACTGTTTTTACTTCTGTTGTTTCTGAGCTTCAAATGTAAATATAGTATTTCCTGTGTAATATATTTAAACTGTACACTATATTGCCTACTGTCATACGCTTATTTATATTGCAGTAATTTCAAATCAGTAGGTTCTTGTACAAGTTTACAAATCTTAATAAGAGATCAGACCTTGAAATTTAGGACTGTCTCCTCTTTCTTTTTTGTCTGTTTGTTTACAAAGCCTTGACTGTAGTTTCCACAGAAAGCCTCTGCTCATCACTAGACAGCGTCCTTGACCTGTTGAGACTGCAAACATCATTATAGCTAATTTGGGGTGTAATTGCATTCCTTTAATTATAATTTTAGTATTTCATTGCCAGGAACAGCAACAGAATAATTTTAATTCTTTAGATTGTTTTCCTTTGCAAATTGTTTTTCATAGGCATGTTTTTCTTGATTTTGATTTAACTGCATGCTGCCTGTTTCATAGAATTCTAAACTTTTAGTTAAAATTTTGCTAAAATATATCTGAAAATTTGCAAAGTTTGTGAATCAAAGTGTCTTCTAGATGCAATACCTGGAATAAATGTGAGCCATCTGTGTAGCCTTCAAAGTTTTATTTTTTTTTGGTAAAAGGCTTCCTCTTAAATAAAAGGCATATAAATGCTATGCATTTTTTTTTTTTTGTCATTGGCATGCTATCTTCCATGGTCTGCAACTGATTTGACACTATGGCTGTATGATTCTTGTGAGTTTGAAGCAAGTCTCCTGTACCTTGGGGAAGGGTGATGGCCCTCCTATACCGTGAGAGAATGTGAAACACTCCCCAGAAGTTTTACTGTGCAATTCCTTTAATAAACTTCAGAACTGAGGTATGTGCTACACAAATGCACAGGCGTTACGCGCTACAAAAAGGAAACGGCGAGAATGGAGAATGCCATGAGTGTACCTGATGCACTAAGATCTTGCAGTTCATATATGTTATGGATATGTTGCGTACAAAGGAAGGCAAAAACCAACATCAGATTTCTTCTAATCTCACCGGAAAGAGAAATTCCATCCTAGCCTCTTGTTATCAAGCAGTTATTCTGTTTGTTTGTTTGTTTAAATTTTAGGAGTAAGGAAATGCAGTATTTTTTTTTTTCTCTCTAAGTAAAATTAGAAATTAAATTGACCCAGAAAAGAATAAAACTAGTGTTGCAGATTTGGAAAGATAGTTCTGTGGAGACTGCATTTCATCCTGTAATATGAATACAGGATACTATGTGTAGTACTCTGTGCAGTGATTGACTAAAGCAGCAGTGTATTCGGTAGTTAATTTTGGGCAACTGGATAGTACAGTTAGGGACTAAGTTAAAGCAGTTAAACATTAACTGTCTTTGAGGAAATTGTTTGGTGTTCGTCTCTCTGTTTTCACTGAAATGTTCCAGTGCAGAACGATAACCTTAAGTTGTCATCTCTGTACATTGTTGCCTGTAGCACGAGTTAGTAAAAGCTCTGTAACACATCTCAGGTGGGTTGAAGGGGGAATTGCCTGGGGTAACACAGTGGTAACCTGACTTTGGTGGTAAAGCTTTTTAAAAGGGCCGTTCATGGCAGTGACAGGTACCTGCACAATCCTGGCTCCACTGCAAGTGCTGCCAGAATTTCATTGCATGAGAACAGCATCACAGTTAAATAGGATGCTACTGTTCTTCCTAACGCAGGGATTTCTTAAAGCTGAGGTATTTTGGAGGGAATTATTTAAAGTATTGCTGCCAGGAAGTCTCTTGGAGCTGTGACAGAATAGGAGCTGATTACTGAGCAAGGCCTTTATTTTCTGTGTGGGCTTTATTTTCTTAGAGTGGCAACTAGTGTTTCTGAATGTGATAAGCAATGAGTACAAATAATATGGTGTCGTATTCTTGATTGAAGTGAGAGCAGCATCATGTATAATGCGGCTGTGGCTGAGAGAATTATGTGACTTTATTGAAGTCTCCAAGGCCCCTGGAGCGGTGTGTAGTGCAGTATATGAGGACTGTTTCTGCTGGTCACAGGCTGCAGACTTTGTGTTAAGTTTGCAACGTCTCCAGACTAAGACTTGTCAGATTTCCTTTTTTGGGCTTGTTTTAGCCTTCTCAGAAACTTTTTTTTAGCGGTACTGGCAATTGTCTAGCAACCAGATAGACGTTACCTAAACTATTTGACTTAGCTGTTTGTCACGTGCTGCAACACCCGTTGTTAATGATAACTTAGATGTATTTCTGTAGTTACTAACAATTGCAAGTAGTTGTTCTTTGTAGCATGAGCTATCTATGTCTTGAGAATAAAAATTCAGAATAGAGGAGTACGGGCACAGGAGTGTAACACAGGTCTTCAAGTAAAGACCTGGGGATATTGGAGGCCCCAGGGCTGAGGAGAGTTTAGCACTGGTCCCCCCTCTACGGAGGGTGCTGTAGGTTTGTCCTGCCTGGCCTTACCGGCAAGGATGTTGCTGGGCATGCAGCTTCCCAGCTCTTCTCCAGTCCTGTGTGTTTGAGATTTCATGAGCACTTATCTCTTCTCATTGTTTCATTGACTCCTTAGAAAGATTGCCAGCTTTGTTAGTATTATGTGAAGATTTTATTATTAAATGGCATATTAAATATTTGATACTTTTTGTCTTCAAGTTATTGCTTTTAAAGGCGTATTCTTCATCTCAGAGATATGTAAAAAGCTTCAATTCTGCTGTGCATTTAGGTGACCAGTGAAAAGATTTGTATTTCTTAATGTTATTCGTGACTTGACTTATGACAGTAGCAAGTCATCTGTTGTACAATTATTTCGTATGTCCTTTGCAAGTCTGTAAGACTTCAAAGGCTCAGCTCGACCCTTACCTTGTCTCTCAGCGAGGAGCCCTGGAGCTGGGAATAACACCGTGCTGAGGCAAACCTCCTGCGGAGCAGCCCCGTGCTCAGGAGAAGCTCCGCCTGGCTGTGAATAAGCATCAAAAACGCTTCCTTGTCCCTTCTCCTAACCAGTCTCCCTGTAACGCTAACTCCGAGACAGAATTTAAGCCCCCTGACTCAAGTAATTCACTTACAAGTGTTTTCAAGGTGCTCTCTGGTTGAGAGCACCCCAGAGCAGCTGTGCGGGTGGTTGTCCGCTAATGCAGCCCCCTAGAACTTCTCTTGGCTTCCCAGTCACCTCTTAACACTTTCCATGTCTGCCAGGGATTTATTTTTTTTCTTCTGACAAAATTTTATACAACTCCTGTAAACATTTTTGTTTAGTTTATATTGTTTTGAAGGGCACTGTGAAGCATAAAACATAGCATAATACATTTTAAAATGGAGGCTTCTAAATATTAGAAAAAGGAGATGAAACAGTGAAACATAAAATATTCACATGTAGCTCCCAGTAGCTCTCATTTATCATATTTCAGTACTATTATTTGTATGGACAGAATTAACTTATACTGTAAAAATGTTTCTATTTTGTATAAAAATAACAAATGACCCAAAGCACTAATTCATACCAGCAGTGAGATGCGTGCAGCTACCCAACACAGAATGTACTTAACAAATAGGCCATGTTTGTAATATATGTGGAAAAATGATGATGAAATGAACTTGAAAAAGTGCAGCCATCTTCCTCTTTTATAAACCTGTTACTTGTGTGTCAGTAAAACCTGGTTTATGGTTTGCTTCTCTTCTTGCTGCAATGGACAGTCATGAAAAGGTAAAGTATATTGGGGTAAATGTGTGACCTGAAGGTTGTCAGGTTTTAGGAAACCTTGAAAGGTCATTTATAGCTGTGGTAGGAGCTCCTCTTAAAGAAAGGCTTCGTCAGGGGCTTTCATTGACATCCACTCGGGAGCTTTTTAGTTGTCTTTGTGTTACTGTTTCAGAAAAATACATAGAAATGTCAAAATTCTTGTCACACTTTCCCATTTTATTAAGCTTGTTCTCCAAAGCAGAGATCACATTGCAGTTCAGGAGGGTAGGGAAAAATAAGTAAGTAAGTAAATAAATAAATAAATATTCAGTTTCTTGATTATATACCATTAACCAGCAGTACCAGTGCAGTATGGGGAGGTGGTAGATGAAAAACAAGTGGTAAGAGTAAGTCAGATGTAGTGGAAAAATGCTAGGTCTCCTAAATCTGGGCAACATATGTGTTACTATATAGGTATATGCTGTAATTCAATATTGCACAGACTGCCTGCAAGGCTTTTCCTTTTTTTTTTTATTTATAGTAATTCATACTTTTTCATAATTCTCTGCTTTCCAAGATTATTTATTTATTTGATTCTATCTTCTTTGAAGTTTTCTGTTTTGCAAAGTCGAATAAATCTCTTCAGTGATCTAGAGAGAGTTACTTTATTTTGTTCTTGCGGTAGAGGCACTTTGTTGTAACACTGTCTGCCTTTGGGAAGGTAGCTAACCTGACCTCTCCTTATTTTATTTTGTCATAGATACTGTTGATGAACATTTAAAGTCTTGTCTAAGATATTAATAATCAGAATGTTTTCCTTGGCTTCCTTTTAAGTATTGTTTGATTTCTGCTTTTAGTCTAGTGTCAAATCTCAGTTATTTTTTATGGACAGGACTGGCGTTTGATTCAGACATGCTGGGCATATTAAAAGAAATAAAAGATAGGACTGCTTAGCATGATCCAAAGCTCTGACTTCAGTGTTAGATATTCATTATTACTAAAGGAGAGGTTGCAGGGTTATAATAAACCCAAAATTTATTACTTCACCTTTTAAAAAAGATGAATGTAATCTGTAGCCACATTCTCATTCATATCAAATGAGTGCGTATTGAATCTGAGCCTAATCATCAGAGGGGAATAAACTGATGGAAGGTGATTGAGTGAGTGAGAGGCGACGGCGCCTGGAGCAAGGCCCCTCCATGCACCTTGTCACTGGGGAAGGAGGTGGCCACAGAGAAGGGCAGCTGCCTGCAGGGAGTCATTCATTGGGAATACTGATTTATTGGGAGTACTGATTCGTTGGGAATGCTGATGATTTGCATGTTCCTAGTAAGAAAACAATTTAGAACAACCTGGCCCTGCGCCGTCACTACTGTAGTGACTGCGCAGTGACTACTACATGGTATTCAAGACTGCAAGTGAGTATTTCTGATGGACATCCAGTTTCTTTTCAAGGGAGAGGCAGGGGATCTGTTCTATTATCTGTTTTCTTGGGAGCTACCTGAAATTTAAATAGTTTGTTGGTATATCAAGCCCATTAGAGCAAAAAGTGCCATCAGAGTCTGTCCTGTAGTCCAAATTCTATCACAAAGCTGATATTTTGCAGCTGTTACGGGTTATCAGTTAAGATGGAAGAACCTTGTTCTGTTATTGCAGTGTCCTATTGCTTAGGTTTATGGAATTTCTGTGCACTACAGCTTTTTTTGTTCACTGTTACCTTACTATGAACAGGCTTCTAATTATCTGCTGGAAAGGTAATTTATTATGATACAGAAATAATTATATATTTCCAACCCTCTTGTACTTAATGGTGATGAATATTTTATTTCATTTTATTCAGGTCAAGTATTTCTCTCTTCACTTATTCAAAATTTGTCTTTTAACTTGTGTTATTTTATAATGATTTATGACTCACAGTAGTAATAACATTTGCACTTACAATTACATACACAAAATTTATTTTGTTCTAACCTTCATGTCATTTTACAGTTTTTGCTTTTTGCTGTAAGAGGGAAGATTAGCTGTATATCTTTATTACTGATCCGAATCATTTCAGCTTTTCCTAATCCTTGTTGCTTGGGCTCTGTTTCTGCAAAACCAAGGCTAACTTGGGCTTTGGTTTTCTTTAAATGGGCTTCACCGAATGGCAGATTTGGGTTCAGTGTCTGGTTTTCTGGAGAGTCCATACATTTTGGCACTGTTCCAGGATCTCCTGGAACAGTCCTGTCACTGCCACTTGCTCTGAGTGGCAGAACTTTATATCTACTAACTCTGGGTTTCTCACTCTACCACTTCACTGTTCTACCTTCAAATATTTGTGAGAAATTAAGGGGATGAAAATAGCAAAATTGGCTCAGTGCGAAAGAGACACTTGTGGTAAACATCACTTTTTAATTTGAAGAGTTGCATTATTTTCTGGACTGCTTTTGCGACAGAGCACCAAGTGCTAAGAAAGCATTAACATACCTTTCCTGTGTTAAAATCTTTTTTCTATAGAGCAATAAATTAATTTTGCTTGACTCAACGTTATGCAAAAGTGTATTGAGAAAAATCAGCAAAATTCATCCATATTTTAGAATGTAATTACTTTTGGACATAGATTAGTTTATCTAATTTTGTTTTGTTTGAAAAGCTTTATTTAGATTTAATTGTAGCGGAAGATTTTTTTAATGCTTCCTTTTATGAAAAATGAGAATTTTTTTTGCTCTTTAGCAAGATCTGTGGAATGTGACAAGGATGAAAAGCAAAATTGACCAAAGACAACACTTTACTTTGATCTTTCAGCTTATATTTGTTTGCTTTCATCTTCCAATTTAGACTGAGTTGGTTTTGAATGCGGTGGTTCGACTGCCAACTGGGAAGCTCCTAAGGGACTCCAAATGGATACATATCCCAACAAGTTATCTATTATCTCTGCAGATTTTTTATTCTTCCTGTCTCCCTTATGACAGTGCCAAGCTTTAATGCAATATTGAATTACTGTCAATTGGATGGTCTCTAGTCAAACACAAATATGCTTTTATGTGACATTTATAAAGTTAACTTGTATATTGTAACAAATATATGTCAGTAAGTGTATTATTTTTATATTGGACATGAATTTGGTTATTTCATTTACCACTATCTTCAGGAGAAGAAAACATTTTAATGGCCATATGAGATGATTGGTATCCAGCTACAAAAGATGTGAAAGTAATGTGAGCTCTACTTTAGAAAATTCATATTAGAAACACCAGATATTCAATATGAAAACATTTTATTTACACTTAACAGTATATAGTGTCTTCATGTGACAAACTTTCAGATTTATGGGCACAAAATATCGGTATTACCAAACATTTTTTAAAAAACTGACCTGTAGGTTTAAGATTAAAAAAAAAAAAGGTCAAATATGAATATGAACAAAAATGTCAGCAATCAGTGGGGGTGATCAAATGAATTCTGGGTGGACAGTTTGACATAGCTTTTATTTCAGGCTATATGCAGGAAGGATTTACAGAGGTTGACTTTCTTTCTGGAAATTCCCTGCCAAACAGATGAAATTCCGAAGAGTGGAATCTGTGCTATAGCAATGTGCATGATGCAGTGCTGTATAGCAAGCAGTGAGCAGAAAGAATGGATAATGGCATAACATTAGAAAAAGTGTAGAAATGGCTAAAGTTACTGGCTAAAGAAATGGCTAAAGAAAAATGTTAACGCTAAAAGGAAAAAAAAACTTAGCTAGAAGGAAGTTTTTCTTCTATGGTCTGAATGCATGCTTTTGTACCTTTTTTTGAATTCTTTTCAGAAACAAACATATTCATTTTAATCATTAATTAAAATAATTTATCTGACTTCAAGATGCTAAGATCATCTGGTAGTTTTGTTTGAAGGTAGGGGCTGCAAGATTATAGACCATTGCACTGCAAACAGTGTGAGAGTCTTTAGAAAGACTTTACTGTTAAAAAAATAAAATAAAATAAAAAAGACCAGGTATTCCAAGTATGTCTTTTTTATAGAAGAAAACCTAGGAACAAAGAGTTTAGAGTCTGTGCTGTCTGTCAAGCAGTGTCAAGCAGGCAAAAAAAAAAAATGAAAGTTCAACACAGGGCTCCCAAATCCTTCTGAAGTACCTTCAACAGTAGATATCATCTTCTCTTGCTTTTACATGTAATTGCGCTCGCAATAAATCCATACAGTTCCTTTGGAATGCAGAGGAGCAAGCATCCAATCGTATTTCATAGCAGGTGGCTTTATGTTGTATAGTGCTGGTGTTTTTAAGGAAGTATTTTTTTTTCCCCTGGAAAAATAAGTGAAGGCCAATTCTTCAGAACTGTGTATTTCTGAATGTGGCAACTGCTACAATTTACATAAGCAATCTGACCTAAAGGAAATGGACAGAGTTAACTTATGAAATCCTCTTACCTTGCTTTCTCCTTCAATAGGAAATATGTTTCCTTTCTATTGGGAAGCTACTGATGCATGAGAAAGGAATGTATATTTAACGTGTATATTTAGAATTTCATACTTAGCATACACCATTTTTTTTTAAACAGAGGTTTATAAAATACAAGAACTTCTGTTTCCTTCTGGATAAGCAGAATTACTGCCTATCCTTCTGGATACTGTATTCCTTCTGGATAAGCAGAATTAAACTTGATTCCTTCAGGAGGAATTCCTCTTCATCAAACATCTAGCAAACGCAAAGGGCTGCCTACTAGAGCTGCTAGAGAAGAAAGTTATTCAGGCCATAAAGAACATTCAGCAATGACCAGCAGCTCTGCCTTATGCACTTTAATCTCCTTTCCAGGTCTTTCTTGTTCCAAAGACACTGGATGCCTGCAAACAAGAAGGAATTCAAAGTTTTATGGAGCTGCAGGCGGATAAAAATTAAATGGAGTGTGATTATATGAGCTACTGAGAGTAGTGTGCTTCTGAAGTTAGTGGTTTAAAATACAAGTTATTGAAGTTGTTTAAAACAAAATTAAATAATGAAGCATGCAGTAGCACTTGATTTATAAATCTCATTTAAAAATAACTTTAAAATTGTATATTGGATCCAGTGCAGACAAGCATCAGATGCTATACCTTGCTTTAGAGGTCCTTTTTTAATGTTTGCATTCCATTAAATTTTGTGAAAGAGTGTTCAGTAGTAGGATAATCAAAATATAGCAGTGAAAGACAACAGAATCTTCATATATCTGCATTTGCATAATCATCTTCAGTCAACTTATAAAAATTTGAAGTATGTCTATATTAAGCCTCTTGTGCATTTTATACCATTTCTGAACTGTAGCAGCTTACCTGCAGACTGGGATGCGTTGGAAAAAATCTGAGTACTATTCAGCATGAATCTCATTTATTCAGTCATTTCCTTGAGTGTCTGTGAAAATTCCACTTTATCTCACTTGCACTGGAAGAGGCATGAATAGTTTAGTAGATAGAATTTTATACTGTCTGAATTTAAAGCTTCCCTCTTTAAGCCCTCGTGAGTTGAATTTAGTTTGGAGTCAAGTTATTTCCACTTTGAGAAACAAAACAAAATCACACAAAACAAATAAATCTTGTAAACTTTCTTCATCCCTAATGATCACCTTGGAAGTGTGAGCATCTAATACATGGAACAGGAAAACCATGGGGTCCCTGGCATGTGCATCCGTATGACAGACTTGCATGACATCCTGAGGCACAAAGAAGCTAGAGCATATCTGCAGGTAAGAAATGCCCCTTGAAGGAAAAACTTAATATATGACCTACCATCCTGGCAGGCTGCAAGCCGCAGGGCCCTGCGCGCACGGTGATGGAAGAACAGAGGGTGCTGCACGCAGCTAGGGCAAATGCAGAACCGATCACGAAAGTTTGATTGCTGTCCCGTTCATGGCAGGAAATGGAGCTCATAAATTTCCATTAAAGAGCTGTAGAATGAAGAGTTTAATAGAGATTAATGTTTTATGGTGTACTGTATGAAAGTGTTACATGTTTTAATGTTGATTATTAGAGTTGAAAGATAGCACAGAATCTGTTCTGTATGTGTCAGCATTGTTTTTGATAGTGTTTTGCATTTAGTTTCATCTTTGTTATCTTTCTCTTTCATTAAGTAATACAGCAGTAGACAAATAAGAAATGAAAGAAATGGAAAAAATAATCTATGAGGGATAATCTTTTATGTTAAGAGTACCCCCTGCTTTTCTGATGGAGCTGGTTCATTATCAACTCATTTTCTAAAGCCACAAGAATTTTCTTTTCTTCTGAAGTTCTAGGCCTGCTGGCTTAAACATGGGGCTGCTTTTTGGTGTCCCTTGATGAACTTCTCCATCTGCTGCATCTCTTCTTCACCAGCACTGGTTGCCTGTTCACCACTGGACATTGCTGTGCTCTTCTGTTCCTCAGCTCCCTGTACTTCACAAGAAATCCCGAGTGGTCTCAATGGACCACAGACTGCTTGCACCGTGCATACAGGCCATCTGCCTGCAGGAAAGGTGTTTCTGCTTTCACTTACAAAAAAAGCAGGGCAACCCTGTCTTCTAGTCAAGCCTACATTTCTTTTGCCTAAGAAACAAATAGGTTGACCTGTTTAGCTTCATATTCTATTTGGCTTTTTCTTCAGCATTTGAGGGAAGAGATGGAGTGTTTTTGCATTTCTTTAAGTCAGGTTTTCCAACAGGAATATTTTTGACTTCTTTGCGGGAGTGACTGCAAACATTGTGTAAAACACAAACATTTATGTGAGCAAACATTGTGTAAAGGTACAAATGTGTTTTGTGAGAAAAATATTCATGTACCATTGGAGGCCATATTTTGTTATCTCTACTATCCTATGTATCTGAGTGAATGTCTTATTTCCTTAATTAATTTTCCAAATTCAGCTTCAGTACTTTGTGTGTTTTGTATTATGGCAATTGTGTCATTCCATAATTTTCTTTCCATAAGTGTTTTTTTTATTAAATTTAACCAAAAATGTAAAATATATATGCTTTTGTTCAGTAAAAGTGTCATGGAGAGAGTTTACTTCATTAGACCTTTAAGGATTTTAGTCAGAATCTGGAGTAATTATAGAATAAAAGATGAAAGCAAGTCTTTAAAAATGATTTGTGATGTCAACATTTAAATAAATAATGAAAAGACTTTTTGGACAGTTTTATTGTACAGAAATAAAGCAAATGATAAATTCACAGTGAACATGTCAAAGCTGGTGAAGTAAAAGCAAAGCTTTTGATAGGTGGTGAGCACAATCTCAAATTTTTAATTCAAAGTTTGGAATGAGTATTGTAATCATATATTATTGTGTGAGATTGCTAATGTTTCTACTGCATCCCAAAATTTTATAATAATAAGTTGAAAAGGGAAACTTCCCGACTGATAGAGAGGAGAAACAGTGGAGTGTCTCCACTCTTTTTTTTTTCTTACTGAAACATAACTTCCATGGATTCCTGCTTCAACTTTCCCAGAACTAACATAAGCTTTCGGTATCAAAATTCTTTGAAGAAATTATGCTAGAGCTGAATTTAGGGACAAAATTCCTATTTACTGTATCCTTTCTCGGTCCTTTTTTCTTTCCTAACATGTCAATAAGAAGACATGAATTACAGTCTTAATCTATACCATGTTAGTGCTAAACGCAGCTTTGGGAGAGCGTGTAGAAGTGAGTGTGTCAGCAACTCTAAGTGACTGAAGAGATTTGTTTTTTCCTGATGTCCATTGTTGTTACTGGGCTTAATGAAATAAATAGCGGCAGGTTTCTGCAGCGAGAGCCAGGGCTGGGGCAGGGACGCTGAGGCAGAAGTAGTTTAAAATTGTAGAATCACAGAATGCCTAAGGTTGGAAGGAACCTCTGGAGGTCATCTAGTCCAACTCCCCTGTACATGCAGGGTCACCTAGAGCATGTGGCACATCCAAGCGGGTCTTGAAGATCTCCAGAGAAGGAGACTCCACAACCTCTCTGGGCAGCCTGTTCCAGTGCTCTGT
>JAWLRI010000231.1:69983-147831 GCA_034781795.1 Crypturellus tataupa
GGGCATTTATATGAGCTTGTGGGATTTTCTCACGGTGGAAGATGATGGCATTTAGTCAGAGAAAGGATCTTTTTTATGGTAGTCTGATTGTTTCTGAGAGCAAAGGGAGAGATGTTTTGCACTTGTTTGGCGGCACTTGTGAGCTAAATGAGATGATGTACTCAATGCCAAATAACTATCCTCAGTGAGCACTGTTATTAGCTATTTTTAAAGAAGTTCAGAACAATACACAGAATAAAATTTGTCTGTGTATGTATTGTATATGTGTGCATACTTACAGTGTTTTTGAAATGTGGCCAAATCATCTTTTTTCTCTATTTTTTGTATGTGGTTGTAATTCTGTTTGTCTTGGTTATTTTTCCGTGGGGAAATGGTTTATTTGTGATGTCTGTTGGAATGGAGCAAGAATCCTTACTGAAAGCAAGGAGCTGCTTTGCAAATGTCTTGGGCAGGGCTGCAAGTGGGACCTACACTTTCCAGAGGTCACAAATGGCTCTGGAGCTCTCCCCATCTCGGTCATCACCAAATGCTGCATCTGAAACATTTTGCTTCAAAGCAGATCGCACTTGTAGGAGCTTACTGGAAGCAAGGAGCATTTGGTGATGACCGAGATGGGGAGAGCTCTTGGAAAGCCATCCCTTGCAGCCCTGTCTGAGACCTTTGCAAAGCGGCGTCTCCACCGGACTGCATGGGGTGCGCTGATACAGTGCAGTCCCTAGCCCCCAGTTTAAGCACATACTTGTCCCCTTGGCAATTGTAGAGGCTTTGGGAAAAGGGTGTAAGTGCAACTAGGTGATAAGACAATTAGTGATGATTAACATTTAAGAAGTACTCAGATTAATTTACTTCAAGCTATTGCAAATTGTAAATCAAATGTGTCCTTAGCTTATCAGGGGGAAATGGTTCTCAGTAGAATAGAATGAAGTTAGGAAAGTTCTGTAAAACAAAAGGAGTTATCAGATACAGATAAAGCATTTTAATGTTGTCATGTTATTACTAAGTTTATTTATTATTTATCTCTGACAGAAGACGGGGAGTGGGAAGTGAAAATGATAGCTATAACTATGATAAAAACAACTAGTTGTATCCAACTTATGGGTTAGTTGCTGGAGTTTCCAGCAATTTGCTGCATTCGGTGTTGCTGAGCTGTGGACAGGAGGGCACATCGGATGTGAACAGCCAGGAGTTTGGTGTTAGTCTGGCTCTCAGTGTGCATGCTAAACTATGCCTGGTCCAGCTGCAGCGATGCTCACACTTGTGCTTCAAATTATATTCTGTTAAAATGATACTGATAACACACAGTATTGGATAAGCATTGCTCCCAAGGTGGTGGCCTGCTCTCCCCGTGTCACCAGGCCCCGCGGAGGCTGCCGGGCTGAGGGAGGGCTGCAGTCCAAGGGGGCCCCACTGCGGTCTCTGGCACCGGCGCCCCAGTCACTGGGAGGGAGTCCCTGAGCTCAAGAGAGCTCCAGCCCGTGGCCCTCTCCGAAATCCTGGTGGGACTTGTGCGGGTTTTACATTCTGTGTTGCTCTGAGCCACGTCTGCGCCCCTCATGCTGGTCGGGCCACCTCGGGGAGACATTTGCACTCACTTGCTGGGGGAGACTCATTTACCCCTGAGGTTGATCCATCTGGCTGGGGTGCAGCTGGCAGGTCCTCTCCGCTGGCCTAGGGCTCACCTCACGCCATGGCTGCCCTCGGGCCCTTTTGGGTTGGGACAAGCTCAGCTTCATGTGCCGCGGCCACAGGCAGTTCCCTTCATCCCTGAGCTTGGCCTCGACCCATCTCCTCTGAGCTCCCTTCCAGTGAGCGTCGTTTTGTTAATGCGCTCAAATCACTTGATCAAAGTTAGGTGAGATCGGTGTTTGTGTCTCAATAGATGTGGCTTTGGGTAGATAGGGAACAGCTCGGCTTGATGAAGATGTTGGTCTGTAAGGGTTAGTGGGTTTTCTTAGTGGCCAGTGAGGTACTTGCAGTGCCCTGCTGAGGGGGAACCACTAAACACAGCCAGAACTGCTCGGTGTGGAAATACTGGGGTGTTTGCTTGTCAGAGGTGGTTTTCTGTTTCTTAACAAGTTTTTTGTGTGTTTCCTTTAACTATCTTTTTTTTTTTCTTTTTTTTTTTTTTTCTTTTAGTTTACATAGGTCTCTCTCTGTCCCTCATCTGTAATGAATTTCTAGAGAGCAGTCATTTTCTTCTTATCCTTCACTCTGCAAAGCTCCTTCAGTTTTCTTGCATGGAATACTCTCTCCTATCCCATTAGCATCTTACTAGCTCTTCAGTGCTCTTATTTCAGTTTCAATACACCTTTATTGAGCAGAATGCCTATGAAATATTCTAGGAGACAGATCAGCATTGCTGTGTATGAAGACACTGATTCTTTTCTTTCTCTGCTGAGATACCTTTCTCTTTCCTTAGGAGAAAATCATCTCCAGTGAAACCTGTGAATAAGATGAAAAGTGATAAGGAACACAGTAAAAGACAGTTACCAAGGGAGGATTGTTTAGATAGATTGTTCTTCAGCTGCATCCATATAAAATAGGCACATAAAATAGGGATTCTGTCCCTTATCCTTTTTAAAATGGGTGTCTTAATGCTCCAAGACACTCCCTAGTTTTATAGCAAGTTGGCGTTGGAAGAAAGTGAGGAAGGACCACAATTAATGTAGCTGGTTTCTCCTTCATGGCCTGAGTTGGTCTCTCTGCATTTGTGTACCGGCCTCTCTGCATTTGTGTACCGGTCTCTCGTGCAGAATTTCAGATCCCACATCGAAACAAGTAATGTGGCTAGCTGTAAAGGAGTGCTTTGGTGGTCTGTCTTGGTGTGATGCCACCAGGACCAACAGCTTTGCCCAGGTGGGTCTGTGTGGCTTGTAAAGGCAGCTTGTAGTGATATCAAAATATGGTGGCTTGACACTAAATTTATCGTTTCAGGAAAACGTATTTTCCGAAGTCTAAGCACTACACACACCTAACTATTATGCAGTGCTTTAATGAGGATTGAATCTCCTATTGGTTACATATAGGTGGGAGCAGAAAGATTTTTATTCTGTCTTCTTTAATATTGCTATTTGCCAGGAATTCCCAGAACACTTGAGGTTGACTGAAAGGACATATTTGGTTAGGGAAAAACAGCTAAAATGGTGATTTTTACATACTTGATTAATTATTCAAAGTATTCTGTCTCTGATAGATATCTCCTGTTAAACTTCAGCAATTTTGAGATTCTTAGAATGTAGTGTGAGCTTTTCTTGTTTTTCTGTAGTGGCATTTTCTCTTCAGAGCCAAAAAGAAGCCTGCAGTACATGAAGTGATTCATTTAGATGAATTGCATTAAGAACATTAAAATACAGCATTTCTCATTTGTTAATACCTGGCGGTTCTTTGTAATTAACGCAATAAAAATGTAGGTGGAGGAAATGTTTAATCCTGGTTACTCTAGAAGCCTGTGTCTTACAACACTGTTGGTTTAAGAGAACTTCAGGAAAAGGAGCAGGTGCAGTGAGCAAATATCTCTTTGAAGAGAAATTGGCAGCAATAAAATGAGCAGATTGCTTAGGATGTGTTCAGAAAGCCTGGAAATGGTGAAGTTAGAAGTGGAGAAGCCTAGAAGTAATATCCAAAGAAATACTTTGGATTTTCTGCTAGTGAAAAGATAGCAACTATGATGCTCTTCTAGTTTGTAAGTTACCTTAAACAGGGATTGAAAATCTCTTTCCGTGAAATACTTAGGGAAAAGAGCTTCAACTGTGATAAAGCCTGAAGTGGGAGTCACTTGAGAAGTGGGAGAAAGTGAGTTGTGCTTGAGTTTTTACAGAATGAAAAGTTCTGTCTTTCAAATTCATGTTGTCTTCAAATATCTATGAATGTTCTTGTGAGAGAGATTTTTATTCATAACCCTATGGATGTTTGAGTTGTATGTGGGTTTAGGTGGGTTTTGTTTGTTTTTCTTCTTAACAATTAAGTCCAAATTGATTTTTAGAGATAGGAGAAATAGAGTATCAACCGATATGAAGAACTGTGTGAAAACCCCTATGACAGAACCTCAGCTGGGGCAGCATCATCCCAATCCCTGTTGTCTTATATAAAAGGTACCGAAGTTCACTTAACAGTTCAGTTGTAGTTTCTGCTCTCTTATCGCTTTCTGTGAGAAGCCTGCATTCATTTTTACAACGATGCTGGGTTTTCCTGGGGGTACATTACAGCGGCTGTTTATATTGACCACATACATACAGGGCAAAATATGCTGTCTTCATATCTATCCCTGTTGGCAGGCGAGTCGGGAGGTGGCAGCAATGACGAGGGCCCTCCGCGACAGGGACCGCGGCGACGGATGACGTGGGCCTCGCGATCCCCGGCGAGGGCGCGCCATCCTGTTCCCGCCTAGGCCGACGCGATCGTGGCCCACCCTGGGGGCCGTATCCTCATCTTCCCGGGCGCTGGGAGCCTCGCCTCTGCTTGCCGGAGGTGCGCCGAGGGGATGGGGCCTTCACCCCCGGCCCGGCGACAAGGTTGTACTCGCAGGCCGGCAGCCTCCCAACTGAGGGGAGCACCGGTGCCTTCCCCGGCAGCTTGACCTGCGCACCGAGAATCCCTCGCGGCTGCCCGCAGGCCCCTCCAGGACAGAACGTAAAAGAAAAGACTAACGGAATAAATTGTAGGGTCCTGGAGGGTGACTCCGGCACTGGGGGAAATGCCGCAAATAAAGACCACTACCCAGTAGTGGAAAACAGCGACTTTCCCACTTTATTAACAGCAGATTTAACTTTATATCAAACATGGTAGGCGGGGGATGGGACGAGGGGGAGCTACCATTGGTGGGGGCCACTGTCGATCACTCCCTATTGGTGGCGCTCCGTGGCGGAGGGTTCTGGTTGGTCAGAGCTACTCGCTCTGGCCCCCTCCACCAGGAGCGCCTGGCGCCCACCTCCGGGCTGCCAGAACATTCTGTGTTGGATGTGATGAGTTTCCCGGTGCCCTGCACACTGCCCAGTCACGCCGACCGGCCCGACTGAGCGTGCACGGGCACCAGGGCCCAGAGCCTACTCAGGCATCCATGGCTCCCCATTATCCCTAACATATCCGGGTTGCAAGTACAGATTTGTAATGTGATTTAACACATGTAAAAAACTGTGATGTGGAAAAAGACAGGTGAATGAAGCATTTTTGAAGTAAGAAGATTTTGTAAATGAGGAAAAAATAAAAACTGACGTTGGAAAGGTTTTTACTTTTCCAGGATCTAATCAGGGCCTAATTATAGCATCAAGCAGATACTGTTCCTTTCAATATTGAGATTTTAGCTGGAAGGCAAAAATCTCTCCTCAATTCTTTTAGGACAAGATACATTAAGTAAAACTTCATATAGAAGAATATGATATGTATTAGAAAACAAAGATACTAGTTCCAAACATGTTTTTTAATTATATTTTTAAAAAGGTAAAACAATCTTTGAAAAAAAGAATTTTAGTGAACAGTTTGTTTTCACTGAATAATTATATTTCAAAAAGGATTAATTAGGTAAAATTTAAAATTAGTAAGCAATTTAGTGTACAGTAGAAAGACTATAGCCAGCATTTGCTGTATAAAAAATGTCCAAAAAATTTTTGCACATCCAAATCTTGCATTTTTCGGTTGTACCTAATGGGCCGTGGAGTTAAGATACTCACTCAGCTGCATGAAGAAACCAGTCGTGTTTCCAGGTAAATAGCGAAAGGGCAGAGTGGTACCAGCAATGCCTGCTGTTAACTGGAAATGAAGAATGGGCCTACCTTTCAGAACTTGGTTTTATTCCTTTGTGTCCACAATTGACATTAAAAAGAGAAAACAAAAGTATTAATTATGCCTAATTTTAACAGAAGGATTCTTCAGTGATAGGATATAAAATGCAAGAGAGCCCAGATTCAAGCAAAACAACAGCAACAAGGACAATAGTAATATTTGCTGTCATTTGTAATAGTCTTCTAGCTCAGAAGTCGTGAAGAAAACTGGTGCAACCCACACAAAGTAATGACTTTTCCTTAACAAGTTATTTACAAGTTTGTTTACTATTTTCAAAGGGACGTTTTCTAGTGGAGAATATTTCTAAAATCTTATCTTGCCCAAAAAAGCCTACTTTTCTACTAAAAAATGTTGTGTGGAAAGCAGTCCTTCGGTTCTGCCCTGTCTGACTCAACCTAACATATAATCAGAGGAATCATAGCTATTCTTGAGAATGCCTTGCACTTCTTTCAGAGGATGGATGTTTCTTGAGTTCTGGCCCTTTGTATACTGCGAACATCAGTGCTCCCTTTGCAAGACTTCAAAACAGAGCACTCAAGCTTTTGGAGTTTCTAATTCTCCTTTCTGGGCTTTATGCAATAGTAACTTTATTGACTTAGTTAATTATTATTTGTATTTTACTATCAAAATGTCAGGCAAACATAAAGGAACACATGCTCTTTGCTGAAAATTTTATAGTCTGGTATTTAAGTTACGTGTTTACTACGAAATAAAAACTCTGCTGACAGGGCTCGGCAGCGGCTGCAGCTCAGCAGGTTATGAGCAGGATTCATGCGGCAGCCAAAGTGAAATCTCGTTCAGCAACCGGCCAGCTGCAGCCACCGTCCACATTTTGTTTCTGTCACATGTGAGGGCCCCGTGTGTTGTCACCTCCCTGAGGCACCTTGGCCTTGCACCAAGTGGGTTTCACAGCACCCGAGCCGCAGTGCTTCCCTGGCTTGATGATGTAGTTTGGTTGCGTTCCTTATCCTTCTCATTCCCTGTCTCTAGGAGAAGGCTCTTTGATAGTCTCTGGACTGGTTTCAAGATCCCAGTTTTTTGTTTGTTTTAATTTAATTCATTCTCAATGAATTCTCGACTGTTTTACTCATTTGTCGTTTCTCTATTGAATCTCAGTATGCTTTTCTGTAGGTCTGCAGGTTTTACCTGGTCACATTCAGTGGAAATGTAGTAAAATAAGATTGCTTGTTACATGCTTGAATTTAGTTCATTGACTTCTGTCTTTGATCTAACTTTTCTTTCTTGTACGCGTTTTTGTGGAAGAGGTACCTGAAGAATCCATTATTATGCCCAAATTCCCAATCATATTATGTTTTTATGAAAAATAGTTTCTTTAGCTTGTGGAGTGATGGCTTTGGAAACAATATCCCTTCCAGCAAAGGTCTTTGCTCACCTTAGCTAAGAGAGAGGCAGCTGAATACAGTTGTGATGGGAAGGATGCAGCAATGCAGGCGCCTGACAAGCTGACACTTGCCTGCTTGGAAGTGGAAGAGGACAGTTGCCCAACTGATAACAATCAAACAACTGAAGAATGTTTAGCAAACGGGATTTATTTATTTATGATGTTCTCAGACTCCTAGCTGGGATGTTTTGTCACTTCAATAGCTATTGATTTCTTTACAAAATTTATAATATCTCAAAAATCAATTCTTTTACATTTGTTCATGTTCTTCTGTCTTGTTTGTTTCCTTAATTACAATTTTCTTGTTAGAATTCTGTGTTAAATCAGTCATAACCTCAGCTTTTTTTTTTTTTTTTTTTACTTTTATTGCTGGTCTGATGTTTCCCCAAATGAATTGGCATACAACTGGAAAGCATTATTTTAGTTCTTTGATCATTTTAAATGAAAAAATCAATGCATTAGCAATTATATTTTTAAATTTGATCCATCTTCCTCCTCATAGCTGGAAAAGAAAATCAATAACAAAACGATCTTTTTACTTTTGAAGAATATGGATCAGCTAAAACTCCAGCCTGTTAAGACCATGCACTTGGTTTAAATGAAGACCATCACCGCTCCATCCAACAGGATCGCTCCATCTTTTTTTTCAGTTTCTAATGAATATCTCTTTCTTTTGTTGTGCATTGAAAAAATGAGAATGCGGTTCCACAACATTCATCTTGCATAATCTGAAAGAACTCATTTTTCTTAAAAATGTTTATGAAGAAAAAAACTAAAATGTAAGCAAACTTGGTCATGGAGAAGAACAATTTTTAAACTAATGACTTAAGAAATTTCAGGAATAATCATAATGAGTTCCAAATCAGAAAAACAGCTTTCTTTTGTAAGCTTGACAGTTTAATAATTTTTTTAGAGAGATTTAAATTCGTATTTCTTTAAGGTTTTATTCTGTTACCTAGGAATTTGCATTGATTTGCTATATTAAGCCTGTGTTATTTTATATAAAAATAATACTGACTGATAAAAATCTGAGTGATAGATGATTCCACTTTATTTTTCCAATTAACGTTAGTTCCAGAGAGAAGTTGCACTATATACTATCTATACGACTCTTCTGTTTGTGATTGTATGGATGTGCTCATAGCCCTTAAATTTACGTCCTGCTTTTCAAGTGTGCTAAAACTGTAGCTTGGTCAAGTGCAAGGCCTACACACTAGGCAAGCGCAGCGTGAGCAGCAGCGCTGGGGCTGGTCTGGGCACTCGGTGCTGTCCTGAGTCTCGCTACACAGCGCCCCATTCCCCAAGAACCAGGAAAAAATCTGCACAGCTGTTGGGGGTCCCTCAGTGTGTATTGGCATCCTATTTAATTTATCAGCTTTTCTTTATTTATTTTGCTATCTTTGTATAAGAACAAGTGCTGCATTTGTGTTTTGGTTACATGCTTAGAGGGATTCTAGCCTGGCTTGTGGGCTGGATGGACAGACCAGGGCTTGAGCGTCACATGTGCCCTTTGCAGCTGCAGATTGGTCCCTCCTTATATTTGTTGTGTCTGTCCTTTCGGGACATAAGTAGGTGCAGGCGCTGCCTGTGCCAGCTTTTGTTTAGCAGAGGTATGATAGGAGAGCTGATGTTATGGTAAAAATAGGAACACACACGAATCGGAAGGAAGAAAAAATTGAGAACCTTCACTAGTCATGGAACAGTTTGCTTATATTGCATTCTGAGAGATATATGGTAATGTCTAGGTATCAAAAAACTCTCTGTGCCTTAATCAGGCAGTCCAAGTAATTTATTAGGAAAATAGGCCTGTAAAACTGGTTTCCCTTAGCAGATTTATATGCCAATCTAAAAATAAACAGCTGAAGAGCATCTTTTTCTTTTGAAAACTTACAAGTCTGCTTGTAAGATATTTAGAATGAGATACATTTTGCATGGTCCTAGGTATGCTGTGAATATCATGAGAAAGTAGAGAACAGTTCATTAACAAACACATGGATGGTTGCAAGAAAAATTGGTAATCTTGAAAACCTCAAGCAATTTGTGTTGTGCAGCAGGTGGATCAAGGTGCATGATCTTGGTGGAATAATTTGAATGCAAGTGGTTTGGCTTCCAAGACTGACTTCGTCTGGGATGTGAAGGCTAATGCTTCTCAGCTCTTCAGTTCTGGAGATGGTTAAACTAGCTGGGAGACAGCACGGAACAGCAGAGTAGGGGAGACACCGTCACTCTGAAGGCCCTGGAGAGCTGAGGTCTACGTTGAAGTCGAGCTTTAGGCATCACCAAGGTCTTCAGGGTCTCGCATGAGCATCAGGATGTTTACCTTGAGTTGGGTGGTATAGTCATGTCTTAATTAAGGGAAAGAAATACACCATTTGTCTGACGTGTTACGGACATTTAGATTAGGATAAGATGAGCTACACTGCAGAAATGTGTTTTTCTCCATTGACCCTAAAGGGTGCTCAAATGACTAGTTGAGATGTTCTTGTAGACATTTTAAAGGTTTGAATTCAGACAGATTAATCTTGTCTTCTCTCACTTTCAGAATGAGATTTTATTTCTGTTTTCTGAATAGAAATAAAAAAATTGCAAAGGTGTTAATGCTTCTACATAACTTCCATTGATAAAATTAGAATTTTAGGAATAGGTGAAATAGTAGGTCACCTACCTAACTTAATCATTGATTTTAATGTTTAAGCAATCTCTCTTGCAATTATGGAATGTACCTGCTTCTTAAGACTCTTAAGACTTTTCCACAGACTGTGATAAGCTTATTCTGTGACATGAAGTGGAATAGCATTTGTTAGCACTCTAACAGTCCTCTTCTAGGTCCTCTTCTATATCTATTCCAACAGACAAAATATGAGCCTCTTTCTGTAGACAAGAAAGGCTTAGTCGCTTGCAGCCTTTGATTTTTTTTTTTGCCCACTTTATCATGTTGCACAAAGGATGTCAGGCCAAGTTCATGTGCACAAAGATCCATCAGCAGGGCATTAGTTAGTGGCATACATCAACTAATGAAAAAAATTACTTTAGGAGGAAATAGGAACAAAAGGAGAGAGGGGAACAGGGGAATAGGAATTTTTTCCCCAAAAGCCTCCTCAGGAGAGCAGCAGCAGGTCCGAGGTGACCTGGTTTTCCCTGGAAGGGAAAATGGTCCCTCTAGTGCAGCAGGTGGCCCCAATGAAGACAATTTTTTTGCCTGACTTTTCTACTTTGCATCAGGAACTACTCAGACTCACTATTGGCTGCAAATTCTGAGAATCTCAAAAGACATTTAGCTTCTTAGAAAGTGCTCAGCTCCCTGAGAAAGTGGAAGTCTTTTTCTCTCTCTCAGCATCATTTTGATCTTCAGTCTTTCTTTTAATATATCAGTACAGGTTAGACAAGCTGAAGAGTTACTTTGAGAGCATGTAATGTAGATACAGTTTTCTCTTTTTATGGCAATTCCAAGTTTCACCTTCGCTTTCAGTTTATGCTCTGTGGATTGACTTGTATACATATCTTTGAGAATCTATATGAAGAACTGTATAAATATGCATGTAATATATGGCATAGAGTGGAATAAAATTAGAAGGAAATGTATACAACAGTGTGGCTATCAGAAGACTGGCAAGAGGCTGGTCTGTGCTTGGAAGTGAGCTGCAGAGAGGCTTCAGTGAGCAGGGTGAAGACATATCTAGAGCAATTCTAGTGGAAAAAAAATGTTTAGCACGTAATGACCTCTAATAATACCTGTGGAGCTGGTCCTGTTGATTTGAAATCTTGGCTAGAGCCCCTTTGGTTCCTCTTCTCAGTAATCCATGGGTTGGATGGATGAGCTGCGGGGGTCACGTAGCTCCTGTGGGATTGTGTAGCACTCAGGGGCGACCGTCAAGACTTTTATGCTTTCAGGTAAAATCACACGCTCGGCACTTGTACAGCTCTATATGTGTGTGGAGAGCGTGCATCTGTGGCAGCAGGTGCATTGTGACTTCCCCTGTGCTGTGGCTTTTGAGGATGAATCATTCCAGAATCTCTTTCATGGGCCAGAAAATACAGAAAGGAGATATATAATCATTAAAAAAAAAAAAAAAAAAAAAAAAAGGAAAGCCTTTCTCTACTGTCTGCCCTCCAGAGTTGGATTAAAAAGAGATAACACTCTCTTTACTTCATACTAAATGGATGTTTTGGCTTTCAGCACATTTTTCATAACCCACGTGGTAAAAATTTAGATTGCACTTGCTAATAGTGTGCTTAGCTCAGTTGCAAGAGAATTGCAGAGAAGGTGTTTTTGCACGCGGTTTTCATGGATTGGTTCAGTAGTAATTATCCATTTTAACAAACCTGATAATTATGAATTTTAACAGAATTGGTGAAGTCAGAGGGTTTAAAAATACAGTTTTTCTGTTTACAATGCTAATGTTTCACCAGATTAGTTGCGTGAAACATTCTTTTACCAAACTAGCCCCTCTGGGTGTTCTTACACTGAGCATAGTACTTAGAGCATCTTTACTCTTTCTATCAAGGTGTCATTGGACAGCTCCTAAAGCTATCAGTAATAACTGCTATTTTTCCTTCCTGTCACTACTCATACTTAACCCCAACTTAATACAAGACATGCCATGGCAAGTTTTTGAACAGGCCTCATCAGAAGCTCCAAGTGTTGTTAGAAGCGTAGAGAAAACCTGCTTTTAACTTGTTCAGGTCTTTGAGTGGTCCCTAAATTCCCTGTGGACAAAAGCCTATAATGATAGCTAAGACCAAAGATGTTCCTGCTACCGTTTTTGACTTTTCTCCTCTCTGCTGAATGCCAGTGCACAAGTCCCTTCCTGTGATGTTGCCTTCATGCCTGTTGCAGGATACCAGGTTTGCTGCTAATAGGTACTTCTCTCCCATTTCTGCTCTGAGGTCATTTCATTGTTTTATTTTTTAAAAGGTTCTATTTGTTACCAGTGCTATTAATAATATTCTGCACATCTGCCTGCAAGAGTGCACTGGGTGACTGCAGGGAGCTTAAATGACTGCAGTGATTGCACTGTTGCAGTGCCGTTTCTGAGAATTCCCTAGTATGATCTGGAGTTATTTATATGTCTGTATGCCTATGCATACAGAAGATTTTTGGTGAAACTGGCTGCTAAGACAGTGTTAGCTGCCTAGATGAGTAAAGTGATTCTCTTGCTAAAAGCACAATAGTTTACTTGGGAATTAACAGGATCGCTCCTGTCTGTGTACGTGTGAGAGTGCATTACAGCATTGGTGTGTTTACGCCGACACCACAGTTTGGCTGTTCTTGATTCTTCTTGCAAGCTCACCTGATGCAAAAGAAAACTTTACCATAGGAAACCGCCGTCTCCAAGAGCTCAGTTGCTGGCTGAGCTCTGTGCCCTCTACATCCCCCTCACATTTGTTGCATTTTCTGCAACCAGCAGCGGTGCTGAGGAGCTAATTCATTGCTTCACTGTAACAGTGTGCGTGAATCCTGTGGGAAGTGTCACGTAATCAGCCCACAATAAAATAATTTTGGGCAAGTGCGTCAGTTGCTGCGGTTGTCATCCTGCGTGAGCATTGAAAGCTTGATGTTAAGCTTCTCTCTGTGTTGTGCAGTTCTTCCTGCAGCTTTGCCAGAGGAGTGTAACATGTCATGGTAATCCAGAAGTGTAAGTAACTGTTTAGGTACAGAACAAGCCCTCCATGTTTTGCAGCTCCCTCAGTGCTGGTGCAGCACTTTGAAAAATTCCTTAACCACTGTCGAGCGGTTCTTAAATTAGTGATTTGGGAGTCCCATGCTAGCGCATTAACAATCCAGACAACAGCATTAAATTAGTTGCCTTCCTCTAAGTACCTCTCGAATGTGCATAGAGCCTGGCTTTACTGGGAATTGAGCTAACTACCTGCAGCCTGAAAGGCAGCATTTAAGCAAAGGTGAATTAATAATAAAGAACAGAAGTATTCTCATGTATGCACTCTTTGAAAGCTCTTGGCTACTTGAGTACAAG
This sequence comes from Crypturellus tataupa, assembly GCA_034781795.1. Classification (NCBI taxonomy): domain Eukaryota; kingdom Metazoa; phylum Chordata; class Aves; order Tinamiformes; family Tinamidae; genus Crypturellus; species Crypturellus tataupa. Next base: position 83,139 of record JAWLRI010000231.1, read on the forward strand.
GGTATTAGAGTAGTTGGCTCAGATTAACGTGTCTACTTTTAGCAGCAGCATTCCAGTCCTCAGAGAGGTCTTTTCTAACACTACTTGGAAATTAGTAAATCACAAAAATGCCATGCATAAGCCTTCAGAGGATGGAAGAGTCAATGCTTTAACATAATTTCACAGCTTCATTGTGTTCCTCCTAATCTGTTTAGCAGCTACACTGATTATCTCAGCCTGTGAGTTTAGAATAAAGCAGGAACACTGCTATTGGGGTAGAGTCTACCTCCTACCTAAATTCATTTCCTGCAAGTCATTTTTTAATGTAGCCATTATTCAAATATTAAATAAACTCTCCGTATGTGTAAATTTCTGAGTCTATGCTTCCCATTGTGCACACTGCTGAGAAAATTATTTGATAAATACTTTAGTAGTTTCGTATTTTATTGCTACTATCGTTCATATGTATTTGTTTGTATATCCCCATAGTGAAAATGTTGGAAAAGTAAATATATATGGAAGCAGTCTTGATATTCAGTGGACTAAATCTCCGGTCTAAAGTGCTCAGTTCAGTTCTCACTATACTGACTAAAAATTCTCATTCCTTTTGTACCACATGCCTGTACCATGTACACATGGCGTAGAGGCTCTTGATCCCCCAGCTCGCTCCAGACTGGGAGCAGACTAGCCCTGAACATTTGGGATTGTAGCTGAGTGACTTTCCCCTCATTCAGTGGCAAAGCATTCTCAGTGCTACTTTCAAAGTACCGAAAACACTGCTGTACTGTGCCATCTAGACTTGCCAAAGCAGATGTGGTTAGTGGTATTCTTGTTATCCTTGCAGTCCCCACTTTAATCTTCAAAGAAATGTTGAGATAGAGAAAGATTTTTTTCTTTTTTATGGAGGGACCCACATGCTATTTGCTCCGAGTTTCCAAGACTGGGGGATCTACTGCATGAAGGCCAATTAGAAAATATTTATTAGAGAGTTAAAATAAAGCTTTAAAAAAATGCCAGGAAAACGTGACTCTTGATGTGACACCATTTGTATTTACAGCAGCAGTATTTTTGCAGCAGCTGAGGTGAATTAACGAACCTACACAGTTACTGTAGGGCTGATCACCCACCTCTGCTGAGCTTTACTGCAACGAGTTTGTTTGTTGTTTGTAGTCCAGTGGAGATGATTGGCTATGTCTCTGGTCTGCACTTAGGCAAAATACCTGGAGATTACTGTTGCTGGAAAATTAAACCAGGTATCTGAAGATCTCTGTTCTTTGTGGCAAAGGCTGATGTTGGCCATCGTGCCCTTCTGTCATATACTTCACACAAGACTTCAATTGCTGTTGCAGTCGACTGGTGTGCCCTGCTTACCTGCTTAACAGATTTGGACACTGGCAGTAGATAAAAGGGTGCGAGGTGACAAGCAGGCCAAGTTTATCATGGAAGATTCTGTGGGTTGTGTAATTCGAGAATGGGTAGGAGAGCTTAGAGCCTGCTTTGTTGTGAGCTGAAATACAGGACTGTTTCTTCAGAAGTCAAAACAGTTCTGGCTGAAATTTACTGGCAAAATAAGACTTTCTCAAAGCAAATTTTACTGAATGCTTTGAAAAAAAAATCTCAGATTTACTGTTGCTATTTTCTATTTCTGATTACTAAAATTACTTTATTTTCATATTTTTAGTATTCCGATGCATTTTTTTCTTTTGGTAGAAAAATGGCAAACTCCTTAAATTTAAATATTACTCCTCCCACTCTTTAGTCTGTCCTACCCATTAAATGATACTTGGAATGTTGCCATGTTGATTACTGCAATTTTCTTGAAAAACATTTCAGGGGAAAAAGATAGATTTTATAACTTTATGGCTTTATGACTCTACTATGTTCTGTCCCAGGAAGAGAGAATGTAAGGAAGAGATGGATAGAGCTGCAGTTTCTTGTCCTTTTTCTTGGTCAACTGAAGCGATTAGATTTTCTCTTCCCTGTAATATTAGGAAAAAACAGAATCTTTCTTCACAATATCTTGTTTTCTTCAGCAAGCACTGTTGTCCAGATGCATTGAATGACACTTGTAGTCTGCAGAATGTCCCAAATCAGGTCTTCTGGTTCTTTTGAATACAAATTGAATTTGAATGCAAAAATGAATCTTTTGTGTCAGTTCTTTGCTGTAAAGAAGAAAAAAAAAATGTAGCAAGTGAAATTGTTTTATTTATTTATTATTATTATTATTATTATTATTTTAAAGGCTGGACTTTTACAGGCTTGCTCAGTAGGCAAAAATTTGACTTTTTAAAAAATGATTTTATAGTGATTTTTTAATACTGTTTTATATATTCCTAATAGAGGATGGTACCACTTAAGGCTATTCTTCAGGTAGTTTCTTATGCCAAATGCACTTGGTAGTATTACTATGTTGTTTTCTGGTTGTCATTTTTTTCCTGCTTGTGCATTTTTCTTAAAAAAAAGCAGTTGAATTTAGTAGATTTGAAGAGCACATGGTTTAAATGATTCATAAGTCAAATCAGAATATTTAATAAAATTTACTTTAAGTCCTGAATGCAGTTTCTTTATCTGTGTCTCAGAATTCACAACAGAATTAATTCTTTCTCCATTAGAAAAAAAAATCTCTTTGTGGTACTCTGAAATTCCAGTAGTAGTCCTCTCTAACATTATCCTATCCTTAATGTTTCATTTACTCTGTTACATATATTCATCCACCCATTTTGGCAATTTTTATAATGCTAATGGATTAGTGATATATTTGAAGGGATTATAATTATTAGAAGTGATTAATTAGAAGATAAAATGAAGATCAGAATCACTGAAACATAATTTGCACTTTTTGATAGTCTAATAGAGAAAAGGAATTGAACAGAGAAACTGAATTAATTTTCAAATAATAAGCATTGACCCTATAGGAAAAGTTTGGCTCATATTGAAGAAATGCAATAGGAATGCTTGCAGTATAACTTTAAAAATTACTGTGTGAATAGGTATAAGTCTGTAGCATCTAAGAATTTCATAGAACCTCAAAAGTTGAGGTAGAAAGAATTATCTATGTTCACTTAATCTAATGCATGATAGTAGACCATACTTAATATAGACCAACAAGTTATATTTAGCCATGACACTTTTATGGTTTCCCATTATTTTATTTCAGAAAGATCAGGTTGATGCATAGACAATATATGATAGATGGATTTCCATTATTCTTTGTTTTGTTGTAGTGTTTAATTATCTTTACTGGCAAGAATCTACTGTATCTCCATTTTTAACTTAATGAAGTTCCTGCTACTCTTTAATGAAATTTAATTCAAACATTCCTCAAACGTACATGGAACTTTCATTTTTCTCTATACAATTTGAAGTGCAGTAAGACCTTAAATGTGGATTCCAAGATTGGCCTTTAAAGCAACACCTCTGTGGCCGAGAGAGAGGGAAGGAAGGGCAATCCCTATCCTCTGTCTAAGGAGGCTGTCCGGAGCCAGCTCAAGGAAGCAGATCCTGCAGGTGTTTCTGTGGAGGATGTTCCATAGGACCTAACAGTTTCTCAAAAGCTGTTTGGAGTTGATCTGGTCTTCACGCGGCCACTCGTTCCTGACACTTCCCCTATGGAATTGGCAAGACCTTTTAGAGAGACGGTCCATCCCACAGAACCAGCCAAGTGCTCACCCACTCAGCGAGGGTGAATGAAAGGAAAGGAAAGAAAATGCTGTCGTTCACATTTGTTAGATAAGGAATTTGAAGCAAGGCCTGGCTAAAATGATTGCCTATGATCCTACGGCCGTAAGTGATGTATCGAGCTGTTAATCAGGCCTCTTGCCTCAAAACTGGACTGTGATAATACATGACAGTATTTCGCTTATCCTTATGTTGACTTCCTGTATTTTTGAAATACAGAGAACACTGTAGTTGCAGCTAAAACTGGTCTGTTTATGGCAAGCCAAGGATCTCTCTAGCGTTTCTTTAAGCACAAACCTTGCTGTATCCCCCTGTCTTCCTCTGAGCCGCCAAGCGGGATGCGCTGGCCCTCCTGACTCGCCGCTCGCTGCAGCTGCCTCAGGACGCTCCAAACAACCTTCAGTTCCTCCAAGTGCTTTCCTCTTCCCTGAGCCACAAATAGTTTTCTGAATGGAGTCAATTCGTGACAAGTAGAAGATTTATATCATTACCTTGCTGAGCAACCTGAGAGCTGCCTGTAGTCTGTGAGAAGGGGACTGTGCGGCAGTGGTCCACGCAGAGTTTGCCTTGGGACCTTCCGGGAGGTGAAACCGCCTTCTGAGCAGTGCCTTAGCAATACTGCTTGCTCCCTTCATCTCGAGATGCCTCTTTTTATGTGAGGAATATTGTCAGAGCAGAGGAAAATGAAACCGTTACTTCTGCGTGCCTGAGGGGAGCAAGGAGCAGCCGTGCTCTCTTGCTCGTGGCCAGTTTCACGGCCATCCCTGCGGGGCCCTGGTGCCACTGTGGCGCGCCTGGAGCTGCCCCCTTGGAGCTCGCCGTGCGCCTGCTTGGGAGCTGGAAGGAGACGTGACCAACTCGGAGCAGGACAAGTGAGATACTCTTACGATAGCAGTAGTTAACGTTGGGCTTTTCTGGCTGAGTTAAATATGTAAGATGTGAAATGTAAGTATGCCTGTATCTATGACATATACAAGGAGAAAATTAAAATGAAGCATTTCAGTAAACTTTCCATTTAGCTTGGAAAGCACTTTCCAGAGCCTTGTTTTACTAATAGTTTTTATTTTTCTTTCCCCTCTGCAGTATTTCATATTAGGATTTCCTACTTTAAAAGAGTAAATAACAGAGAGCAGATATGAGTAGTTAGCAGAAATAGAATTCTACTGAAAGTGCTAAAATATGTTATTTTTCTCTTTTAGTGCTTTGTTTCCTTTACCATCTTATTGTATGACACACTTTCAGGAGAATGAGTCTCTTGTGAATAAAGTAAGACGAAGCATTGGATTGCAATGGATCAGTAGAGCTAACATTCAGAATGAATTAAAATCAGTGTGAAAATGGAAACCATTTGGAGTTTATACATCAAATTGTAATTGATAACACACAGTTATCTATTTCAGCCTGCAATTTAGCTAGCTAATTTATTGTGGCTTCCGCTTAGGTTGTACTGATTGCTTCAGCAACTGAATGGTCACTTTCTGAAGGGGATTCTTGTGTGATCTCTAAATGTTGTATGCTAATTCCTGTATATGAGTAATAATGCTGCAAATGATTATGGGACTGGCCCAGCAAATGGTGTAGTCAATACAGGTATCTGAGCATGGCTCTCCGTGCCCACGTATATGCTTCCATTTTTTTGCAGCCATGGGATGTTTGGACAGACCATTGCAACAGTTTGATGATGTGGAACTAAATGGCTGTGGAATCTCCTTTAAGCAAAGTGTTCAAAGGATAGTTGGTGTATATAATTCTACTCTTAATATCATAAACAAAAGCAATTTAACTTACATATGAGGTAAAGTGCAGATATCTTTACAACTAGCAATCACTTATGTTTTAATCTCTGTAGAATTCATTTATTTTAAACAGTAAAGTGCTGAGTAAGTTTTCTAAAAGATTCAGATACTCAAACTCTGATATCATTTGTCTGCTTTTGTTCAGAAGAAACAACAGCAGAATGGTCATCCTGTCAGATCATGTCTAATCTGACCCCTTGTTTGCGTATTTCTCAATGCAAGTACAAGCCTGTGCATGAGAGCCAAAGGACATGTATCTTCTGAATGAGTTAGGACCTTGATACAGGTCTGTTCTTTCAGGTGCATGTTGCCTGGGTGAAGTCTTGGCCCTGGTTGTTCAATGTAGCCAGTATAGAGCACGAAAAAGGCTGCAAAAGAATGAAAGCCAAAATCACTTCCTTTGCCACAAAAAGGAGAGTAGCAGAGAAAGAGTTATGGCCCAACTGTGTTCCAGAAACTCAGATCTTATTCAACGCAGTATTAGGGAAAAACATCCCTAGATTTTGGGCAGTGCATCAACCTACATATTGGGCAGTAGAGGAACTGGATTACAACAGATGTAATTCAGGAAAAAAAAAAAAAAGAAAAAAAAAAGAAGAAATGTAGCAGTTTTCTAACTAATCTCAGTGGGAAAAATATTGATACCTTAAGTGCATGAGGCTGTGCAGTGTAAATGGTCCTGTTAATAGCTTAATAGTTTTCTTCTCTACCAAATGAGTGTTATCCTATTGGTCCGATTCATTTGCAGATTGTTTTCCCTTGAACTGTTGTATACTTGATTTTTAAGAAACTCTTGAGTACTAAAGTAGTCAGAGTCCTGAGATACAGTCACATTTATATTCACAAACATTTTGGCCCTGAACTCAAGCTTTTAAAGCTTCATTGGTGTAGCAGGTGTAGTTAACTTCTGTATTTTCTGAGTGTTTCCATGGATGTTCCCCATGTTTCCAATAACAGATATACTAGATCAAAGGAGTTCTAGAAGTTCTGTTCAGAAGTAGCAATAAACACTAGATTTGACAATGAAAAGGTGGTTTATTAATTCCTCCTTTTTCTGTAGGAGTATGTCTTTGTTTCATTATATTTTTTCTTCATGCTGAAAGAGAAGTTTGTTAAGTGTTTAAAGATGTGGCAAATGAAAACAGGTTCAAGTCCTGAATGCTATGTCAGCTTTCATTTAAGAAATAGGAGTGTTGACAGGAATTAGAAATTATTATAAACTTCTATGCCCATACAAATCTTACTGACAAATAAAGAGGGCTACAAAGGTAAGTAGGATTGGCCCTGTGCAGTAAATATCCTTAATTATACAATCCTAAATAAGGAAAAAGTGCACTGTACATCATTTTCTTATTACATTTTTAGTTATTTATCCTTTGTGGAACTGGAAGAAGTATAAGAAATAATTGCAAATTTCTTCCTAGGTTTATCTGTATCATTAGTTTTGGTACCATAGAGTAAATTAATGAAGTAAAATAGCTTAGAATATGGTAATTTTTATCCTATAAATGTTTTAGTACTTCTCTCAGAATAATAATCTCATTATAATGGGAAATTAATTGAAACTGTCACCTAAAAACTGTTAAAACTGAGTTTGCTCCTGAGAGCATTACTGTTTTGGATCTTAGGTGCCCAATGCCTCATTGTGCATAGGTTTACTTAAAATATATTTCCAGCAGTCAAACTGAAACTTAGTCTTTAGTTATTTTAGAAGAAAAATAAGGTCTTCTCTGAACAACATTAGAGTACTTCTTGTTGTAAGTAGAAACAGCAGAAAGGAATCCACTGTGCAACATCTGTAAACTTTGGAAATTACAAGATTTTGATTGGCCTCGTACTATTGAAAAAATAGCTCTTAACAGTGGGAAAGAAAGAGAGGGGGGATTATATTGATAGCAGAAGCACTATATTATTTATTTATTTTAAAATGAGGAAGTCTGAATCTCATTTTCACATAGAACATTTTAATCTTATTAGCTTTGCTCTCGGTGACACTAATCAGAACACATAATAAGCATGAACATTAATCAATTCAAGTAGAAGTTTGTAAGAAATACCAAGGAAAAACAACAGGGGCAACTAATTCTTCAATAGAAAAAGAGCCCATATAGTCAGTCAATATTTTCTTCACATTAATTTAGTTTAAAATTTTCTGCTTGTTAGTTAGATTGATGCTTCTGAAGCTGGGATATAGTTTGGGAGATAATTGTGTAAATTCATTTAGGCTGAATAGCTCTCCCTAAGGCATCTGACTTACCCTGTGTAACATGGCACAGGCTTTTGATCAGCAGGCATGTGAGGGAAATTTAGTTTTCCTTTTGCTTTCTTTTGTCTTCTCTTTAATGTCATCAGACTTTTTTTTTTTTTTAAGAAGATACAGTATGTTTTCCTTAATTTACAGAAATGTTACTCGTGTTATCTGAAGCATGATGCATGCTGGTTTTCTTCCTTTTTTTTTCTTCCCTTACTAAGTAATTGAAAGTCATATGTTTAGGAAAAATATTTATTTAGTTCCTTGTTTCCAGAAAGAAAACTATTTCAGGTAAACCAAATTCAGGACATCGTGCAAAGGGAAAATAATGAATGTTAATCTCTTCAGAAAGTTGGGAAAAGCTGCACATTTTCAACCTGCACCGTATCTTTTCTGGCTGTTGTTAGCTTGGGACAATCGTTTTTATCTAGTTACTGTAAGACCTGTAGCCACTTGCAATGCAGATGCAAATAGTAGCTAGTAGTCCACAGTTTAAGGAAATTGAGCTTTAAAGAAAAAGTAGATGAAAAGCTATTAAGTCTTTACTATACAAAAATATGAAAATTATTAAATATAAATATATCAATATGTGAATTGTCCTGCCTTTTTTCTAAGTAATGACCTTACTTGAGGAACCATCAACCTAGCATTACTGTGACATGAGATACTGGAACCTGTCTAAGGAACGTGTCTCTGTGGCCTGGACTGCTTTGTAAAGCTAGAATTAATGATTTGCAAGAATACAGCTGCTAGCAAGGCCACGGGAGTTGAATTCTTGTGTATCCTAGCACAGCAGAAGAGGGTCAGTGTGGTGCTTCAGGAATAAACTTGATGTTTCTCCTTTTTCTTGGTATAGATCTTATGGCAGGGATTCTCCTGAAAGAAGCTACAGCTCTAGATATGGGTCAGCATCAGCGGGTTTTAAGAATTTCATTCTTGTTACATTCTTTGCTCTTTGTATACTAGCATTAAGGTAAAAATGGTTCAGTCTTTCACAACTTTGAATGATGGAAACAACTGGAGAAAACAAAGATGGGTATTTTGTTAGAGCAAAACCTTTCCAGTAGTAAACCACAGATTTCCATGTCTCAAAATGCTAGATTAAATTGGTGACTTTTTTCCAGTCTACTGTCATTAAGAGTAAATATATTACTGATTTCACAAAATGGTAAATAGATATATATAATATTGAAATAGATATGTAAAAAAATGGTAAATAGATATGTGTAATATTGAAATGCAGAAAAAAGAACAAATCAGTTTCAAACTTGGGCATTGTAGACAAATGCATGAACTGTGAAGTTGCCAAGTTACTAGGAGCCTTTGAAGTATCTAAAAAAATTGAACAGTTAGATAAATGGAAACATCACAGCATTTGATAAGCTGAAAGAATGAGATATTTTGCCCCATTGTGCAAAACATCATGAGAATTCTATGATTAATAAATCTGGTGAAATATTCCACTTGATTTAGTAATAGTACAGGGGCTTGTGGGAGTGACCACAAATTTGTGTGTTCTCTAGCTCTATGAAGCACTGTTTTTGAAAACTTCTTTTCCCTAATGTATCTAGAAGGATAAAAAGGAGATTAGTGTGAGGGAAAAAATATTTCTAGCCTCTTTGCACATCTGAATAATAGTTAAAACATACCTCATCCTAGCAAGAATTTTTGCCACTGTTGCCTAGCTATCTCATATTCATTGTGCTATGAAAAACTTGTAGTACCCAAATGAAGAGCTCTTCATGGTTCAGCTCAGACCTTGCAAGTCTCAAATATTGTTATCAGAGAGACCAACGAAATTAGAAAATTTATAAAATATAATATAATGGGATTATTATATTACCCATTATATTACCAGGTGAATAAGTGATACACCATCCTCAAATCAAGCCTACTTGATTCCATTCTTTCCTTTTCCTCATAAATAAAGATTTGGCCTTACTGATTGCAGTTTGAATTTTTTGATTCCCTTAACCTGAATAATAGAATCTGTAGGCCCTTAAAGTGTCTGCCTCGATAAAGTAATACATGACAGTGCATGAATATTGTTATCAATGCTGGAAGTCTTTTTTTTTTTCTTTTCTGTAGCATACAACATAGGTAAGTAGATTTTATTTCTGTTTTAGCCCTGTTTGGCCTTTGTGTCTTTTGTGTGAAAACCATTTCCATTAGTTATTTTTGCGTGTTATTAAGGTGCAATACACTGCCTGTGTTAGGTGCTCTACACAACATTTTTCCAGTGCTGGTTTCACTTAGTTGTGTATCCCTTGAAGCAAGCAAGCTGTGTTCTTCTTTTATTATTTTCTATGTTCCAAGTCATTCCATTGCACCGGTACAACTTCACAAGTATTGTGAAATAAGGAAGTAGTCATAGGGTGACTAAGATACGAATAGCGTTTTCAAAATGAGTCAAGGAAATGTGATACTAATGAGGATTAAAATGAAAAGGGCAACTGTTATCTACAAATGCCTTTAACTTAATAACGAAGTTGTTATTTCTGAATAAAAAGGTTTTTTTATAATAGTTCTCATGTTTTTCAAAGATCTGATAACTCTTGCTTTCCCTTTCTAAGTAACATTTGTATAAAGGAGGCTTATAAGTGATAAACATTGTTTGGAAAACTTAAAATGATGTAAGCGCAGTAGCTGCCTGGTTTCTGTTTATAGCATGCACTGCTTCTTCACTGCTTATACGCGGTGTATGCTTAAGAAAATGTGTAGATGAGTGTTTAAGAAGTGCCAGGGGGCTTTGCTTTCCAAGCTTTAGGTAATTTATAGAAACAAAATCAAAACATAATAACCTTCTCTTAAAAAAAAATATCCTAGGTAAATCAAATATCAGTGGTATACAAGAGTGGGAGGGAAAATAATCAGTATCCTTTCTTGCTGCACTTTACATATCTTTACAATATTGTTCCTTCAATAGACTCTAAATGAGTACATTTTTTAGACTCTCTTTTGAAAGTTCATGGTAAACGATGTCGACACATTTTATTTTAGGAATCTGTGAAATTGTAGTTACATACACATCTGTTGAAAATCTGCTAAGGATTGCCTGATAGGAACATTTTTATATAATGCCCTATTTATGAGTTTCCTTGCTGACTGTGATTTCAGAGAATGTCTCTCTACACAGATGACATTCAGTTTTCTAATTCACTTTTAATAAGGCAATTCTTTTCTGAGATTTATTTGCTTAAGATAATGAGGTAGGATTACAGAGGAATTAACAGCAATGCTATTAACTTCTTTTTTTTTTTTTTTTTTTTTTTCCTTGGGTCTGGCCTCATGCTTTCAGTCTGAAAATAAGTAGGGATTTATTTTTCTTAGGCTACACAACATATTGCAGACCAGAAGACAAAAAGGCAGCTGAGAGTAATTCTTCAGATGAATTAAGACACCTGTGTCTTTGAGGTATGTTTGTTTTAGAAGCTCTAGTAATTATTTATTAATATTGTTGCTTGTGCATAAGAACAGGAGTAAGCGCTTTTAAATAGTAGTGACTCTTTTCACATTTTCAGATGTGGCTCGAGTTGAATGGAAATGCCAGATACTTTTTCTATCTTGTTCTGCTTTTTGTTGAGCAGTGGAAATTATTTAGTCATAAATCTGCTTCTCTCTTAATCTGCTACCATCCTTCTGTCTAGTAAATTAGATATGCTCAGATGCTAAGATAAAACACCCAAGAGGTTCCATATTGTTTTTAACTTTTCAGTTAGAGCTTTCTTTTTGTGCCATAGTTACTGTGAAAAATCTCAGGGTAAGATATTCTGAAAGAAAAAGAAAAATTCCTTCCCATTCTGTATACAATACAGATGGCTATACGGTATAGTATATATCTTATGTTTTAAACAGATGCTAGAAAGATTTCTACCATGTAGATGTAAAGTATGGTATAGAAATAAATGCAAAATATCTCACTAGAGGAGACAACAGAAGGTCTTCGGTAAATAGGCTGAGTAATGGAGGATATACTAAGAAATTCATCATTGCCTTTCACAGGTTTAAAAATAGTACATTTAACAATGTTACAAGAACTGTTTAAGCTCAGCAAGTTTCTGTTTTCTTTTTCCACCTTTATAAATATACCACCAAAGCTTACAGGAAATAAATAAGTCGAGTGATTCTAATTACAATTTTCTTTAGTTTTATTCCAAGAACAGACAAAATATTCTTCTTATAAACCAAAACGCTGGGGTCCCGCAAGCGTTCTTTTTATTTTCGCTCTGGAAATATTTACATTTAGGTTGTATTTCCAAAATTCCTTTCAACTGTAGTTTTTCTTTTCCTTCTTTATATTCAGTTTCAAAAAACGTTTTTGTCCTTTGATGCCTTAAATGCCTTTAAATCAGGCATTTCCCCAACAACAGTATTACCTAGCTTCAGGTATCCTTGATTTCTTCACTCTGACCTGAAGCTCTTTTCTTTTTTGCAGAAGGTCTATCTCACCAATTTAAACTGTGTCCTTTCTGCCTTCCTTTCAGACTCGTGTGGTTTGCTTCATTTTTTTTTCACTTGATTGAAAGCTCATGCTGAAATTTTTAGTGATGCAGTCACCTCATGGCTATTTAAATGATACGAGCATATAAGTGCATGATCATGATGTACATATTTTAGCTAAAAATATATTCTCTATTTAAAAAAAAAAAAAGTTTCATACTTGTTACTTGTATTCCCTTAAATACTTCAAGCATTTCTGCATATGTTTAGTAAGATGGATTTGCAGTCTTTGGGGACCAGAAGTCCCCTCGAGTTCTTTAAACTCTCTGTGTATAATATTATTCCTAATAAATACATGCAGAGTAACGTTTTTTCCCTCCTGGTATCTGTAACTGCAAATGCCTCTCTTCTAATGGTCTTGTACTTGAGCTACTATAAAGAATTACCAGAGAGGAATTGACAAATACACCTTCACATGTTTAACATCTTGCTCCCTTATCTGAGAGCATCCCTTCATTTTCTATCAGAAACAGGAATTTAAAATTGTTGATGAACTTTAGGCGAGCCCTCTACATGTGACATTTGAGAACAGTGCTTTTTGGAAATTGAATCTCTGGTGCCTTTTTCTGACTCCCACTGAGGTACATACTTGTTCCTCAGGTCACAATTTGTCTCACAGGTAGTATTTGATTTGTGGTTTAGAGGCTCATACTGTCAGTATTAAATGCATATAGCTTTCAGAAGAATGGTAACATGTTTTTATTTTCAGACATTGGGAAAATGAATCTCATTTCACTTGGTCTGTTGAAGCAAGGAACCAAGTAAAATATTTTATGATGTTTAATCACTATGTTTCAGCTTTGTATGTATTTGTGAAATCAATGCATTTTCCTCTGGCAGGATCCTTCAGCATTGTCCTGAGTTGTTTCCTATTACATAAAGCAAAGATGATGTAAAGACTTTAAAAAACTCAGTTTTGGAGATGTGTGAAATAGTGAATAAAATCTAATACATTATGAGGAAAAAAGAAGCAAAATAAATTTGTCCTTGCTTGTTCAATCTTTGCCTGATTTATTTAACCTTGCTCCATTTGACTGTTTTGTCATTTCATAGAGCTAGGTCATGGCCAAGCTACTCATGTGATTCAAGTCCTTCCCTAATGCTGGTTTCTGCGGCAAAGATACTGGTTTGCTTATGTCCTTCACGGCAGAGAGGAGTCAGCTTTCTGAAGAGTCTTCATCCTGTCTAAGAATCAGGGCAGGTGACAGCTGAGCTTGGCAGCTAGCTACTGCTCTTCCTATACATCCCTCCTTTGAGTCTTCATGATGCACCTCTGGAGTTGTCTTTTAATGTCTTTCCCTGATTGTGTTGGTCTGTTTCAGCAACCACAGCAAGGAACTACTAAGAAACTTCATACTGAAACTTTTAGAATATTCTGCATTACTCTTTTAATACATCTTAATGAGATAAGTCTATATATGTAAAATTGCAAATGCATTTAGACAGTTCTTGTTCCGAATTAACCAGAAATATATTTTACTGTTGGCTGATGGAGGCTCAGTGCCAGCTGGTGAGCAAACCTTGAGAAATGGAAGATTTGAAATCTACCTTAGTCCAGATTTTAATAAGCTAAAGAAACTCACCTTTCTTGCAAGATTGAAAGTATAGACAGAGCTTTCACCTCTTGTCCTGCTGCCTAGATTTCCAGTCTCCTTTGGAGTTGCACGTGCCATTGGTTTTCATGCTGTATTTTTTTTACATGAACCAGGCACTTTCTGCTGAAAATGACACGTAGCATTTGGTTGTGTTTCTTGGGGATTTATGACAATCCCTTGGGCTAGCATCCAGCAGGTGTGCAAATTACACTTTTTAGAGTGATAGTTGGACTCCAGAACTGGGATTCAGTGTTGTTGGATACTGGTTTCCAACAACTGTCTAGATATAAATGGAGAAATCAGTTTTCTTAGGCTCGGATATTACAGTCTCTTAGAACCTGAGAATGATTAATATTTTTGTTGCCTGAAAATGCAAATACCTTGCACAATGAGACTTCTGCCAAATAAAATTAAAAAATTATTTTGGATTAGAAAATGTTTTGAAGTTTACAAAAATGTCATCTTATATTTTAGAAAATGTGAGCATTAAACATTCCAGATATTGTTCAAATATTTCTACTGTGAGAGCCATTTGTAAAAGATGGAATTAATTTGTGAAGTGGTTTTCAAATCCTATGTTTTTTGCTTCAAAAAAGGAGTATAAACACTAATATTTTGCTTCACTATAAGTGGACTAGACTATATCTAAATTAATGATGTAAAAGGCAGAAGCAGAGAATGAGAATTCATCACCCTGTATCACTCAAAAAACAAACAAAAAAGTAATATTAGGATCATTTAAAGTTGATCATGAATTATACTATTTTATTTGCAAAGCAGATACAGTAAAAAAAAAAAAAACTGTTCTAGGAAGCGAATAATGGCTAAATGTTGGTAGTGTAATGAAAACAGTACCTGATGCAACTGTGATAGGAGGTTTCCAAGGGAAATTTCTAAACATGTGGTCAAAACATCGGAGGAATACGTCTGTCTTTGCTGTGTCCACTCATGACTAAAAGGTGTTTACGCTGGATCCTATCACTAGCTTTTATTTGCGTGACCAGTGCCTTTTTCACAGTATGAGATGGAGCTGCCCCGTGTGTCTCCTGCTCCGTGTTTCAGGCCCGGAGCTGCGGGGCAGGTGCCGTGCGTGGAGCGCCCAACCCCAGCAGTGGCCTGGGCTCTGTGCAGGCACCTTCTCCTTTCAGCAGCTTTGGAGCACGAAGGGGTTTACTTACATGGGTGCAAAGTAAGTGTTAGATGTGCTCTAATCAAGGAGGGCAGTCGATTCCTAGAATGAGGTATGATTACAAGTGGCTAATACTAGTACCTCCCAACCCACTATTTACCTTTGATTTTGTTTATGCTAACGTTTGAAATCTAATAAGCAATTTGAAAGGACACTGAAATTAAGAGTTCCTCTGGCAGTCTCCCCTGGCGTTCTGTATTTTACCACTTGAAATGATTAGTTTTTTTAAATCTCTCAAGTGGATGAAAATGCATGCAGGGTTTTAATAGTCTGGCTCCCACAGTTATTTCAGAATACACAGGAACACAGTTTAGCACCTTTCACTAGCACAGCACTTGAAAGCTCTGCCTAAATGCACAAGTCATTTTTTACCCAGTGTTTTGTTGCTTCTATTTTCTCTTCATCCTCTGGGTTTTGTCACAATATGACTATTCTTTCCAAATAAGAATTTAATTAGCTTTATTCTTGTCAGTCCCAGCTTTTTTTCCAGTTGTGCATTTGTTTACACAGAATTTTTTCAAAGCAGCTCAGCAATACAGTATAACTTTCAAAATAAACATAAGGAAAAAAGCATCTCTTCAAAAGGAAGGCGTTGGTACTTCCCTTTCTTATGGTGGTGAGTTTTTCTTTAAAAGTCAGTCACATTGCAGGAAACAGAACAGAAATATTGACTACCTTTTTATTTCTTCCATATACTCTGAAATTATAATGCCTAGGTCTGGCCCACATTCCATGATTTTTTTTTTCTGTTCATTTTTGGTGGATAAATTATAAACACTGCTGCAAATGGGTTCCAGCTCTTAGGATAAAGTTTGAACTGTCCATAGGCGGCACACTGTTAATGCGAGAGACACAGGGAAGGCAGGAAGGAAATGTGCATGGCACACCAAGCCGTACGCTCCCTCTCCTGTATCCTGTGTCAGGTTTAATGGGTCTGTCGTTTGGTCACAGGATGCATACCAGCACTTAGCTTCCCGGGTGACATCACCATCTCCTCCATTCCCTGGCAGGATTTAAGATCTTGGCATATATCAAAGCTTCTACTTTCCAAGCAGAGAAAAATAACTGATGAAAGCAATTAGAGAATTTAAATGAGCTGAATTTTTTACACAGATGGCCATGAAATAAAGAAGGAACAAGGAAGAAGGAACCTACGGAGCTTGTGGAAAGAGCAACGTGTGTGTGAAATGGTTGGTGTAAAGAAGCAATTAAGGATGAGATTGGGACAGGATCAGCCCTAAGTGCAATGAGAACATCTTTCAAATCTTTAGGTAGAAAAAGGGCAGGAACTTATGAGCTGGAAGCTCTGGGATGAAGCCAGAAGGAGGCTGTCATAATGTATGGCCTGGTGACAGATGCATCTTGGCATGAAGGGAGACCAGTGAATGCCCAAAAAGTCAAGCAGAGATTGATCACTTGGAAAGATCTAGGAATGATGCTTGTTCATTCAAAAGCAGCTATCTTGTTTAAAATCATGTCTGTGAAGAAATCTCTACCAACCAGTAATAACCTTCAGCCCATTTTTTATAAAATGTGTGACAAATGAGTTGCTGTTGCGTGTAGATGAATGAGCTTGCTGCCTTCATAAATACTCAGTATTACTTTTTGTCAGGGAACATCTCCCTTTTCTTCTAAATTTCTTTTTTTCCTCTTCTGGGATATTATTTGCCCAACATTAATCTTGATTTAGGAGGTGGAATACTTACAAAAGCACAGAAGAGCTTTTCCAGACTGACAGAATGCAATATAGATGTGATAGACTTCCTCCTCAAAACATGAGGATTCATGTTCAAAACTTCCAGGATTTTAAGGTTGTTTTTTGTTGTTAAAAGGATAAAAAAGTTAGCAGACATAATATTCTTTTCTTTTGTATTTAGAAATATTGGTGATTGAGGCAAACTGCTGGCATAGGCTGGTATAGGAGCCAGGCGAGCAGTGACACTGAGCCCTGTGTGCTCACATCTGAGGGCAAGAGCAACGTGCTCGAGCATAGCGACCACCTGGTTGTGAGGACACGCGGAAAGAAATCTAAGTCTGAATGGAGGATACTGGTGGAGTTGAGCTTCAGACATCTTTGTTATAATAGAGAGTTGGAGCTTAATGCGTGTGTTTTGTGTGTAAGAGGGTCTTTTTGCTGTTCGTGACTGCAGGTAGGAAAAATTCTCATTTCTAAATATCAGTCTCACGTTTGTTGTTTCTTAGGCTTTTTTTTCTGTGAAATGCATTGACATTTTGTTTAAACAAAGTTTGCACTAATTTTAAAGTTATTTCTGTGAGTTACTGTCAGGTTTGTTCTGGGAGACCTTAGGGATATCCCATCAAATCCTACTACTTAGGTACCTTTTTCTGACAGAATGAAAGTCAAATACACAGCTTTCATTTAGAAGCACTAAGAATAGGCTTAATCCAAATCTGAAAGCTGTAATCCAAAGTGATAGAGAAGGCAGAATGAACAAAACGAATGGCTTACTGGCAGCTGATCTGACAGGGGAGGAAGCAGAAGTTAGACACAAACTGTATTTCAAAGATTGAAAAGAAGTGGCTGCATTGTTATAGCTGGAGTCATCAGAATTTTTCTATCCTTGGTGTCTCTGTTCTCCCTTATATTTGAGCTAGATCTTAATTCTGTATTAATCTAGTGGCTCAGTGATAGATCTAAATGCATGGCATGAGTTTGCTTTTCCTCAAGTGGAGGAATAGAAGGCAGAAGTTAAGTAAAAACATTCAGGCTGCACAAAACATATTCTTGTAATGGTATATGCTTTTCTCAGCAATACATTTGTGTAGAAATTGTTTGTCTTTGAGAAAAAAAAAAAAGTAAAAATAAAAAAGGTGGATACTAACAACCCATGACAAATCATCTTGTTGGCCATTAGCCTGAGGATTTATCCTTCTTGCTTTGAGCATTGATACTGTGAGCAGAAATGGGAGCAAGAAGATAACTGCAAGAATTTCCAGTCATACGTATAGCTCAAATGGATGAAACTTGAGATAAGCTTCATGTAGCATAATGCAAAGTACATAAATATTTGGACATTTCTATTAGAGTGTCAGTGAAGAGTTCACAAGAAAACCAGGGTGGATGCGACCATTGGTTCAATTCTTAAGATTTTTAGGGCCTTACAGAATGGTTTAGCCACATCAGTGCTGTGCTCCAAACTTTAAACTCCAACCCAGCTTATGAGCTCCATAGTCCTGCTTAGCTTTTCTTGACTCATCCTGGCTCATAGCACATTTTATGCTGCTTGCAGTTGGAGGTTCCTTGTATCAGTTTTCTGTTGATTTCTGTTTGTTTCTGTTTGTGCGTTTGTTTTTCCAGATGTGGGTAGCTGATATGACTGCACAGGGTGTGCTTTCATTGAGGTCCTCTAGTACCTATACCTTAAATGAGCTTCTCTTGTTTCAAGAAAGTTTTTTGGTTTGTTTTATGTTGGGGAAAAAAAAAAATGTGTGCCAAAATGCTCACTGAATATTTAATAACTGTTTTTTAATTTAATGAAAACAGTAGTCAGGAAGAAGTTGTTCTGTATTTTTGGTAGATGGATAGTAGCAGTGAAGCACTTCTCGTTTTCCCTCATGTCACGCTGCTTCAGAGTACCGAGGAAATCTGAGCTCTTCATGGCTTAGTTCCCAGCACCACCCAGGGAAGTACGACTTGAAGCGGAGTTCAGCCCTGTGAGAGGGTGGTGACAGTGAAACACTTGGTGGTATTCTCAGGGTGGAACCAGTGCTTCAGTTTTACCAATTCTTTCTCCTCTCCTTAGTCCCACTAGGGCAATAGGACCTCCTGTTTTGAGAGAGCCAAGCAGATGCACAGAAGTAACTGTTTGCACAAGAAGGCCCTTTATCATCTGAATCTAGAAAAATTGCATTATGCATAAAATGTTTAATATTCTGTTCTGCTATTGATAGCCACGTGTAATCCCTATTAAAAAGATTTACACGGAGCTTTTTGGCAGCTCATAACATCCTGTAGTGTAAATTTGAATTGCTAAATTTCTCAATAAAGAATTATTTTGGGGATCATTCCTAATGCAGTGCAAAATTGTTTTTGCTCTGGATGTTTAGAGCAAAATTAAAAATTAAATTAAAAGTCAATATAATTTACAGTGGCTAAAATAAGTGTATTTAATACATCATCCAAGGTGATTTAAATATCATCTTGCAATTGTCACTAAAAGTTTGGGGCAAAGGGCAAGTACCTACATTTTTGGGTTGCTTCACACTGTTAATTATCAAAGGTAATAGGGGAGCGGGTTTATACAGACCAAAGCAAAAAGCATGGATATCAAAAACTCATAAATAAACCCTATAGGAAGAGACACGCAGAATGTAGTTGAGGAACAGAAGGTCAGGGATGTACAGGAATGGTAGAACGTAAACATCCCCAAGCAAGCGCCCACTCAAGGCTTTAAATATACCCTCTGTTTGGCTGCAGGAACCTACCCACACTGCTTCTGTAACCAAGCTTGCTTGTTTTCTCCAAGAGAGGATTGATGGCTGAGTGAATATTAGAATTGCAATATTTGAAGGAAAAAAATCTGTCTCTCTTATTTAAGTATTGTGATTTTTACCACTTCCAAGCAACATTCAAGTAACATTTTTAAAGTAACTCTATGAAGTAATTGTTCCTGAAAGCAAGTGTTCTATGAACTTGTGTTTTTTGCTTGAGAAGGAGTTACATCTACATCCATCCTCCCCCTTTTTTTTTTCTTTAGTTTAAGAAATTTCAGCTGTTAATATTCCAGACACAATCGGAAGCCCTTTATGGGCCCCACATTCTCTTCCCTGCAAATTGCAGAAGGCTGGTATTCAGTTTTAAAGGGAATAGATTTTGAAAGATGTAAGTCGTAATATATTTTTTATGTTACTTGTTTATAAAATGTTTATATATGTAGGTAATTTCTGATTGAGAAAATTGATTTGTTGTACTGAAAATTTTGGTATATTTCTGGAGCCAGATTTTTTTCTTTGTAAGTTGAGTTTGGAATTTGAGAGTAACTGTAATGTTGCATTCAACTAGGTAAGTTACATTTTTTTATTTCTTTTTCTTTTATGTCTGGAGCAGGTATATACATCTTATTATAAAAAAATTAAAATATTTTTATAAAAATATTTATCAAAAGAAATTTAATGACTAAGCGATGCAGAGTTAAATGGTCACCTTACAGAATACAAAGCAAGAAAGCCTGCCCTACGCCATGTTATTTGATTCTCTGTCCTTCGAGGCAGTTCAGGCTGCTTAAAAGTTCTGATATGGCTTGTTATAATATTTACTGCAAAAGCAAGACAAAAGTGAAATATGCATGTTCTAAGGACAAGTCTAAAGATTAAATGAGCTTAGCGAAAACAGTTTTTATAAACCTGTTATTCAAGAGCCTTCACCAAGATCTTCCTCAGATGATCCAAGAGTATTACACCGTGCAATAGTTTTTAATTGCCTGGTCATTTTAAATGTTGATGCATTACATGGACAACGATCTATAACCTCTCAAAGCAGAACAAATAAGAATTTGGTCACAGTTCCATAGTCTAACAACTCCCAACAGCGTTTTATTATCTTTCTTTCTAATAGAGTAGCTTCAGCAGTTCTAGAGAAAGCAGGTTACAGCTTTGGACCCTTTATTATTCATCTTTGACATCTTCAGATTTCAAGTAGTGCTACGGTTATATGGAAGTTCATTTACACTCTACTCATTTAATAAGTGCTCCTTATAATTAAATGCACATCCATGTAATTTACTAGTAGAAAGAGAAATTCATTAAGATTCCTGATTAGGAAGAAGCATTAGCAGAATTGCAAAGGTTATAGAAATTTAGCTCTACCTTAAGGTAAGTTAAGCACCAACCATATTGCTATAACAAGAAGAAAGCTGCTTTAACTGATAAATGACAGGAAATTTCAAAATTCAGTTTGGTCATTTGTATTTTGCTAATGCAAATGTAAATATTCCTTTTATTAAATCAGTGCAGTTAATAAACATTAATACAGACTTTATGCATTTTGTCATCTGTTTTTAACAGTATTAGGCATGAAGGTCTGCATTACATATGAGAATTCCTAAAATGGAGTGAATTAAAGGACATTTGCTTAGCATCTCTAGAAAAGCAGATAGATAGCCTTTGATTGTTCCTGGTGCCCAAGCTGGTATGTCATATAAATTACCCCTTTTAGGAAGTTATTAAAAGGAAAGGGCCAGCAAGCTTTAGTTCTGACTTCAGTGGAACTAAATGTACACCATTCATTTTAATTATCTTTTATTATATAGATATCATAATGACCTCATAAAAAGGAAATATATGGGTTCTGTTTACTCTTTTATAGTTATTTGTATTTGGTTTTGCTTTGATTCTGTAACTTTGAACATATGCTTAGATACAACTGCCCAGAAGCAACGTGCTTCTAACCATACCCTTGAGAATATTTTCTTATCATTGCCGTAATATTTTTTTTTCATGATAAAGTTCAAAAGCATTTTTTCAGGCAATTCTTTCCTAGAAGTAGCTGATGCTTCTTCCACTGAAGGATGAAAAAGGATGTTGCAAATTTATAGAAGTATTCTATTCAAACTGTTCTAACCTTATTTAGCTCAATTATGTCATTCTGAATGTAAGTCACATAGGGATTTTTTTATGCTCTTTATGTGTCTCAGTTATTCTAACCCCTCAGTCAATCATTTTCTTGGTTGTTTTTAACAGATCAGTTTATCAGTCCAAGTTTATATACATATATATATATACATTTATATATATATCTATTTTAATATTCCCAATGATGTGACGCTGGAGTATCTGATGTGGGGTGGAGCACTGTCTCATCCCGCTGCAGTCCAAGCTTCATCCTTCCCTGCCAATAATGGCACTGAGAAGAATTGTCTGACTTGCTGTTCATCACCACTGGCTCCAAGGTATCTTTAATTAGAACACTCCTCATCACTAATTATTAGTATTTAGATTTTATTTCTGGATTTGTTTTTGCTTACCTGTTGGTGGGCAGTGGCGTGGGGAGTGGTGTGGGGAGGACAGGGAGGAAGGCATCTCTTCCCGTTAATGGACTTTTTTCCAAATTGAGGACAGAAGGTTTTCCTCCTCCACATTCCCAACTTCTCTGTGGTGTTTGAACTGTGTAGCACTTTCCAGTTTGTATCTGTGAATCTCATTAGCATGCTCTCTATACTCCTTTTCAAATCACTAATGCAAAATTTAATTAAAACATGACCTAGCATTGATCTCAGCGTCTTCCACCAGACACCTTCTTTTGACTTGATACATTGCTGTTTATCGCTGATCTATATTTGAAATACCAGTCAGATTTCAAAGCACTGGTGGGCAGTGCGGAATACTGCTTAGTTAAGGCAAGTCGTTGAATCCTAAGAAAGAAACACATTTTTCACTGAAAGAAGAAAGAACACAATTACATCCTGCCTCCTTTTGCTTGGTTGCCTTGTGAATAAACTACCAAAAGCTAATAACTGATAAGCCAGTGTATGAAACAACAGCACTCTATTTCTTGTATTAAGGGGCTAAGGGAGAATAAAGGCAAAACTTACATGATAATTTTTTGTCATATTTTTCAGAGAACTGTGTCATTAAATTTTCAAATCAGTCCTGTGAAGAATGCAGTGTGGTAAAGTGCTGAGAGAAGTTACATTTGAGAGGTGATAAAGCATTCTTTCACTGGCTAGACCAGCTTTTCTAGTAATTAAGCTGTCTACTCTTCACTTACTGCTTCAAGAGTTCTTGCTATGCAAGAGATTTCCTTCCTATATGTATTATTTTTTTCAAATCTGCTAGTGCTTGGTTCTTCATCTTAGTTGCAATAAAATACAAAGGACATCAAGAGAACGAGGAGGAAAGAAAGTGTAGCCTAGAAGTAAGGGCAATAATGTGGAAAGTGCAGATTCACTATTTTCATGACCTTTGCGATCAGAATTACAGAACAGTTGAGGTTGAGAGGGAGCTCTGGAGACCACCTGGTTCAACCCCACTGCTCAAGTAGGGTCACCTGGAGCAGGTTGCCCAGGTTCATGTGCAGTTGGATTTTGAACTTCTCCGAGGATAAAGACTCCATAATCTTTTGCTCTTAATTGTCCATCTCCACACAGGGAAGAGAGGGACAAATCTGCATGACCTTCTGCAGCAGTGGTGGTTTTGAAGCTCTCCACTATGTTTTCAGAACATGAATTATAGAGTATGCTGAAAAGAACAAAAAAAAAAAAAAAGTCCAGGAAGAAAATATCTGAGAAATTCCTGTGCAAGGATGATAAAGTAGCAGATGTTCTTTTATACGAGCAAGATGTATTTGGAACATTTGCAGGAATATGAATGATAATATTTCATAAATGTCGTTTAAGAGCTGCTGCACTGGAACATCAACAAGAGCATCAACTTGCTTTCCTTTAATGAATAAAATTGGGCAAGAGAAGTAGAAGAAGAATTGAAATGTATCAGAATGAAGAATATCTTACACTTAACATTTCTTATCCTATTTCACCTTCCCTTACCTGTTCTTTCCAGCTGCTGTTGCTATTTTGGAGCTGCTAATTCTTTTCATTCTAATACAAAAAGATGAATCATTATTTTTTTTTTGCTAACATCTTGTCTAAGCTTTCAAGACTTGTGTGTTCCTTAAATAAAACTTCTTCAGGAGGTACTCTTCTGGCATGATTCTTTGGGAGACCTGCTGGGAAGTGTGATGAGTAGGCTAGACTCAAATATGTATTCTTTCTTGTGGAAAAGCAAACCTCCCAAGATAGGGAGATGTCTGACCAGCTTTAGAGCCACAGAGGATAAATGCCAGGCTTTGACTCCAGTATAAGGATACTTACTGAATCTTTAAGAGGTCCAATTTGATTAAGCCCTTCTTCCTCAAGAAATCTTCTAGCCTGAGGTCTACAATTAAAAATAATTATTGCAGTTTCAGTTGTTCAGTTTGAAATTTTAGAAGAACCAGTTTTTATTTGTACTAAGCATGCAAAGGCTGTGTACTGTGAGAACTGTTGTGAATGAGTATCAGTTTTAAAAAGCCAACTGATGTTGTTTAAGCACTAAGAGCAGAAATTCTATCATTTTAATTCTGGTTTGTTCACTTGAGACCAAAGAAAAGCTTTGTGTAACTGTTGTGTTTGGAAGTTTGGGACTTCTGGTTCTGAAATAAATTCTACATTCATTCAACATTCATTCTAATTTCTAAATAGTAGCATCCTCAGAAAAGACAAATTAGTTTTTCAGTTAGTATTCTTGCTTGATGGAATCCACCTGCCTGGACCAGGTCATAAGGTACTGATTTCAGGTCAACATCAATACTGACCTCGAGCTTACTGCCTATGTTTTCAATTTGCTCCACCAAAAACATTTGAAATAGTGACTTACAATTTTATTTCGTATTTCTATTTCATGTACTTTTTCAAACCATCTGTGAAATCCTACTAATTTGTTCTTAAATACTTCAGCATATACATGTGTAAAGCTGAGCAGTATTTGCATTGCATGATACATAGTAAATGATGAGGAAGATATTGGAAATACAGAGTGAGTTGCACTGATTTTTTCCAATGTATAAACTCCGCTGGATCTCCTGAAGTTCTCCTTAAAATATCGGTCCAAATAATGTACTGTAACATTGGCTGATAATTGTGTTAGCAGAAATCAGATAAAAAGAGAAAATGCGGTTTGCATACAGATTCTTCATCATTTTAAAGTCTATTTTTCATGGAACAGAGGAGCTAAAATAACAAAGAACTTTGTTATTTATCATAAACTCACAATGTGCCACACTTTAGCAACACAGAGTGAACTAAGGCCAGATTTCTTCAGAAAAGCTGGAAAAGTCAGGTCGTGTTCCCACAGTCAGAACACTTTGACTACTGCCAATTTTTTCAGTCTCATAATTTTATTACCATAATGATTAAGAACTCCTGGGGTACGTCTTCCCTGTGGTCACTTACTACTATTCAGTGGAGCATTCATGCACTTAATCTTCATTGAAATGTCATATAATGATTATCTGTAGCTCTTGTCTTTTCATTTTTTTACTAAAAAATAATACTGAAGTGAAGACAGAAATGTGTTTATTTTTCCTGCAGGTAAGGTGGAAGAAAAGTTAACTTCTGTGCTGGACTTTTGTTCAGGCTGGACTGCAACCATTGAATATTCAGAACTGTAGCTGAGAACAAAATTATCTGATTAAGGAAGATTTTGTTTTAGATCACTGAGGTAAACTTAATGGAAATATATGCTGATTTTATGTAACATTTAAAATGTTAACTGTTTTAAGGACTGTTAATGAAGTGTGGGCAGCTGATATAAATTCATGGTATCAAGTCATTTGTGAATCAGCTGTATTCGTTCATATAAGGATTTCATGAGACTTTTTTTTTGCCATTTTGAAATCCCTTTTGAAAAAAATGATATTGAAGAAGGTAGTTTAAGCAGCTAGATACCATTCCTAAGGAGCTCTGTCAGAGAACAGTGTATTTTACATTACAACAATTAGCAACATTAAAAGTATGCACGTTGTCCGGTATATTCATATCGTCACATTTTAAAGGTTTCAAGTAATTTTTGGACTTGTAAACAATTTTGTTAAATAATATAGTAATGTTGTTAATAAATGATTGACATAAACTTAAAGAGAATTATTTCTCGGTAATCTTAGGATAGAGCCCACTTCTGTTGCCAGGTGGACTTGTAGGCACTACTTTTCTCCTCCCGATTTAGAGGGTTTGAGCATTACCTTTTTGACTGAACCGGGTGGCTCGTTCAGTCTGCAGAGAAATCTGTTTTCAGAATGTCTAGTGTTTTCCTAACCGAGCCCTGCATACTGTGGTAAAAGATTACATTTCCCATGGAAAAAATATTTTACCAATCCCTCCCACTAACCTCCTGCCCCAAACTCTTTTTATAATTCACTTTACTGAGGACTAGACCTAGAAAATGCAAGAAAGAGAAACCGTCTGCTGTAGCAATGCATGCAGTAGACGTGTGTAGGTAGTAAATTAGTTGCAGGTATAGAAATTCTCTTGATCATTAAGATACTTAAATTAGTGTTAGAATGACTGTTCAAGATAATTTCCCACTCAAATTAAGGCAAAGGATGTACTCCATTAGCTGGTATATTCTCATTTACTATCTTCAGTTGCTTCTCTCCTATCACATCTTTTCAGCTTGTGTCAAGTCTTTGTGTAAGACAGATGACATGAAGAGCTTTGGTAGCTAAAATAGAAAGGAGTCAGTCTCAGATGCCATGTGCTTACTTTTAAATGGTTGCAGTTTGCCTTTCATTGCCTTGGTATGGTACCAATTATGTCGAAGTGGCCTCTGGCTGCAACATGGATGTACTTTGCTCCATTTTGAAAGAAGTGAAAGAAAATAAATAATCAGCTCTTTTTTGAGAATTATTTTTAAATCATTTTTGATGACCTAGAGAAAGTTGAATTGTTAGTGACTGTTAGACTGATATTTTAATGACTGACCCTGGCATTGCTAGAAAATTATGTCCTGTAACCTAATTACATACAAACTCCTTTTACTGCAAAATTAAGAATGAGGCATGAAAATCAAAGCAATGGGAAAGGTTTTACTGTCAACAGGCTTTATGAGCAGACAAATGAGATAAAATAATAAGAGCTAAAATAACAGAGACGTAGCCAGGGTTTGAGCTTCCCAAATAGGCCCTGTGGATCTCTTTTAATATCTGGTCTGTCTCCAGGGGATAACTGACACTGCATCAGGTAGCAGATATAGGAAAGCTAGGTTGAATACAAGCTGTGTCTGGAAAGCCCTCAAACTGACAGATATTGGGATGTCATATTTTGATATCTTTTGATATCCTTGATATATTTTGATATCCTATGAGGGTTTTGCTGCAAAAAGGAAGCCACCTCTTTATTGTTTTCTTGTTTCCTCTTCCTCACAACTCAAATAACAACAACAGCAAAAAGAAATGTATGTTTTCAATTCTTACTGGTAAATCTAGGTATTGATACTTTACAGGCTAGTTGAATGCAATGCAAAGACTGAAGGCTGTGCCTATTGGGAGCATTGATTGAAATGTTTCTATTGAATGGAGTATTGATTTACATGATTATATTTGCTTATAGTTTATAATTTAGTATAATTTGTCATTCCCTTTGCTGTCATCTCCCTAGCCTTTTCTGGAGCTTTATTCTCTAGCAGTCCTTAAGTCTTTATATTTTTCATCCTGAATATTTGAACATTAACTACCTGTAAATATGTTTTTTTTTGTTATTGAGGCTCTATAACCAATCCACTGGTAAATATGTTCAGTAAACATTTCCCTGTGAAAAATAAAGTAACTGTTGTGATGGAGATGGTACGGTTCAGCTTGTGGTTAGTTCAATCCTAAATTAATGAAAAATGGCTTTTTTAATATTTGGAAAAAGGAGATAAAGTAAGAATTATTTAGAGATAATTTTAACTCCATAAATTGTAGAAATTAGAATTCCATATGTACTTATTCAGAAATCTGTATTCTCTGTTGCTTATCAAGTTCTCTTAAAAAAATAAAATAAAACCAAGGTATACATTATTTGAAAAATAATTGAATGATAGCAGTGGTTTAAAGGAGAATGGAAAAGTTTTTAAAATTTGTGTTTAAAGATTAATTGGCTTGTGTGGAATTTTAAAGTTACTTCCTAATAAAGGTCATCTTATATATGTATATATAGGTACATAGAAATTTGTTGAGTAAAAATTTATGTTATGCTGTATAGTGCTGTGATCATGATGAAGATATTTGTATCATAAAAAATACTTCCATATCTACACTTCTTTTGCCTAAATAGTCTTCTAGGGGTATGATAAGGGTCTGTGATAGTGGTCTTAAGTTGCAGCTGATCTACAAAACATTGTGTATTATGAGATTGAACTCTCACTTTCCTGTTAGCTTAAGTGAAATCCAAATATAGTGCACTGGCACCTTTTTTTTTCTAATTTGTGCCTGATATTTGTCAAGTTAATAATCACAAACAATCAGATAACTGAATTACTCTATTTCTGTTACTTTCAAACTGAAGCATGCAAACTAAACAAACACACTGTAATGATGTACTTGAAGTACTATTTAATATTGAACATGTTTGCATTAGCAAGCATTTGAAAACGTTAGGAGACTCTAAGCTAAGCGACTTTTGTAAAGATTTGTTTATGTAAATGTTTTTAATTTTGTTCTTGCTATTTCATGTTCAAAGCGGGCGTGCCGCACCGTCTCCAGCTCTCCTTGTAGTCACTAGCAGGCACAGCTGTCAATGCTGATGCTGTCCACAGGCAGTCCTTAGAGTCGAGTACATAAGCTTGTCTTGCTTAGCTTGTCTAACTAGCAAAGGAGTTAGGTTGATTAATGACCTAACTTGTCTAAAATGTTTCTCAGATATCCATAGTGCAGACAGCATGAACATTAAAAGTATGTTTGTATCTCATGTGCATGACTTGAGGGAGTTGGCGCGTGGTAGACTGTGCTACAGGCCGTACACCGGCAAAGAGGCCGCATCGTTCACTGTGCTGGCTTTGCTTTTCTTGCTTTGCATGTGTATGTTTTGTTTTTGGCTTTTTGCTTTTATCTGAATCATTGCCAGTCCTCTCTGCGAAGGTTGTCTGAGCTTTGGCCTGAGAACAGGACTGCAAAAAACCAAACCTACTGAGGT
The DNA here is from genome assembly GCA_034781795.1 of Crypturellus tataupa. Lineage (NCBI taxonomy): Eukaryota > Metazoa > Chordata > Aves > Tinamiformes > Tinamidae > Crypturellus > Crypturellus tataupa. The sequence continues at coordinate 111,791 of JAWLRI010000231.1, forward strand.
GCACTCTTTACTCTAAAGGAGAACCTTTTTAGCAACCACCTTTCGATTTGGTCTGCTTCTTGTTCTCTCTCTCTTTAGAACTTGTTCTTTCTTTTTTTGAAATACAAGCCTTGTTATGTGTGCCTGATATGCTTTTTGTTACAATTTTTAGTTGGCTTCTGTCTGGCACCTTTTCTACAATTACTGCTCCGAGAACCAGGTGCACACGCGCATCAGGGTAATGTTCCTGCAGGAGCTGCAGCCATCCTGCAGCGGTGGCCAACAGGGCTCAGGCAGCACCGGGGTCCTGTAGAGCAGAGCGATTGAGGAGGAGTTGCCCAATAAGGACGTTGGGACAGGAGGTTTTGTCTTTACACATTCTTAGAGCGCTGTAAGAGACAAAAGCAAAATCACAAAGCATTAGCAGGAAATGAGTCTTGCTTCTCATTTAATCTCATCATTTTGGAAATTTTTATGACAAGGACCCTAAAGACTGGAAAATTACCCAATGGGAAATAAATAGGAGAGATGTGTCTTTCTATGTATTCTTTTTTTCTTAACCTCACTAAATTCTTTACTTTGTAATCTGTCAAACTTGTACCTGAAAAACAGATTTTTCATAACTGTTGCTGTAATCTTACAATTATATTTCTATGAATTTTGGCACATCAAGTTAGAAGAGTGATTTAAAGGACCCTTGAGATTATACCAGCGGTAGATAGAATTTTTATTTCTTAATATAGACGTCTTTCAGTTCATAATTGCTTTTCTGGTACATATCGGCTCTTGACATTCAGTCTTGCCACTTGTTTAGTATTTTATTCCCTAGAAATCTTCATTCTCAGGCGCTTTATGGGGCTGCATAATCTTGTGTGTTTATCTCTTGAATTTAAGAGTGACTATATGTTTTAAAAGCTATGTAAGACTTGTGCCAATTTGTTATAAGGCTGAGACATGCTGAAAACTTCCAATTATAGCAATAGATGTGATTACTTCAAAAATAGCCAAGGAATTTTCATTTTAACACTATACCACTGAGTTTGTACTGTAAGCAATCTGCTTTTTTTGGAGCAAAGTTAAACAGAAATAATCAGCAGGAATTAGTAATCTTATTGATGCAAACACTGTTGAATTATCAACTGATGAAATAACTGTTTTGTGTATATGTCTATCCAAATCATAGGCAGGTCATGTCACCACTTAATTTTAAAATTACAAAAGCATCCACCAAGAGCTGCTCATAGACGTATAAATTATTCCGTAGCTTTAGTGGTGTTTGTTCAACCAAGTATTCCTATCCTTTTTAAAAAAAAATCATTCAAATGAATGCAAATGTGAACTGTTGATTAAAATTGATACTTTTTTTGTTCTTATAGAGTAGAATAATTCTGACCATTTCTGGTTGTCTGTAAGAGTAATGTCTTACAGAAATATATGTTAACTGTAAATAAAACTTTGCAAGATAAATATGTTTATTGTAATGACTATTATTGATATTTTTACAACTGTATCATACGCTTTTACGTAGGTACTCAGGAACTTTGAACATGGACATTTAGCCTACGTAAGTGTTATAACTGTAAACTAAAACAATCTTCCTAAACCATTATCCACAGACACTGACATCTCAGTTAGGTCATAAAAGAAATAGATGTGACTATGGAGAATTGAATTTAACCTGTTTTCGTAGTGCTGCATTTGAAGACATTTATATTTTCATGTTTAATTGGATGATAATAATTTATTTTAACAGAGCTCTGTGAATTTGATGGAAGGTCTAAATTAGACTGTTTTCCTAAGCAAATCACAAGACTGAGGTACAACACTTCATAATCTTTGTTGTGGAGGGACAAAATTTGAATAGATCCAGGAAAGTATATTCTTATTTGACAAGAAAAAAAAAGTCTGTAATACACAAGATGGCACTGTTTCACTTGTGAAAACTTACAAAATTTTCACAGATAAAAGTGAAATATTTACATAATTGAACATTTTTGTTTATTACAGACAAACCAATGCACAGTCATATGAATGCAAGACCATGTATCTAGGTCAAAATAACTGGAAAGCGACTACCAACAATACTGAATGGATTGGGAACTGGAAACTAGATCTGAAATGAAATTCTTTGTTAATCATTCTTTTGCTTTTAAGAATTCAGGAAAATCTTAAATTTAGCTCCCAGCTAGAAGTTTTCACCTGGATCAGAACTACTCTCACATGCATAATGAACTTACCATCATGGTTTCTATTCTGCTTTTAAAGGTAAGCTTAAAAAGTATGTGTTTATTAGTAATTTTCTGTAGGAAACATTTTCAATTATGATTTAAATTCTAAATTCTATTTTAACCTGTCAGTGAGGCAAATAGCATCATAAATGTAGAGAACATATTTTAAAAAATATTTTGTATTGCAGACATTCTCTTCAGCAAATATTTCCATCTTCAGCATTTGTGAAAAATACATCTAAACATCCATGTGAATGGTGAAGTAATATTAAGTATCTTATAATATTTTTCCAAGGATTTGTTAAATAAGCTGACGCTTTTTTACATATAATATTTATACCTGTGATGAACTGAATAGAAAATCTGCAAGCCAGAGATCAGATTAGATAGGATCAATGCAGCATCATTTCAGCATTTGCAATTTAGATGTCTAGATTTAATGGCTTAGGTATCCATAATTTAGTACTCACCTTAGTGATCTGATTTTTCAGGAGATAGATAGGCTTGCTTAGGTGTTTTGACACAAAAATAAGTGAATAGCTTTCTCATCTTTGTTTTAAAATTCCAAGGTTTAAAGATTTATTAAATATGTATTTATAGGTTTATTAAATATTTATATGTATTTATATATATACACATACACTTATAGAGTATAGCAAAGTATATTCGAAGGAAGGACTGTAAAAAGGAAGGCTAGTTGTTTTATTTGTTACTTATATCAATTTTATTAACTGTAGCTTAAAGATGAAAATTTTTGCCTGCATAAAATACAAGGATTCAGTCTCTCTACATTTAGATACATTTTGTCAGTATAGGTATTTCTTCTCCAAAGATGGTTCTCAATTTAAAGTCGTGCAGAAGTTAGTCAACAAAGACATTGTTCTTCTCTGTTTGTAGATTTTTATAAGGTTTAAATATGTTCAGTCTGAAATGTCATCTGTTACTTGATGAGGTGATATTGGTAGGAGTGTGCATTTGAGGCAGATCTGTCTTTCACACCTACCATATTTTAACTTGCCTCACTGAGCATTTCAGCCTGATTTTCTCTTTGGGAAAAGTAAACTGGAAGATGTATTCCACAACATTTGCCTGTGCTTTTCAGCTATGACAGAGCACTTTGTTCACAGGACCAGACTGGAAATCTTCTGAAATATGCATGTATGTGCTTTATAAAAGCCATGTGTTTGAGATAGCATCATTGTACCTGCTTTCCAAATACAGGAGTTTGAGTATAAAAAGATACTCTGCTGTGACCATCCGTGCAATAACTGGGTTTGGTAAAAGGACCAAAAGTGAAAGTACCTGCTGTAGATCCTGACCATGTGCTGATTATAGAGGTCATAATAATGTTCTTGCTGGAGCAAAGTTTTTCTAGGTTTCAGTTAGATATTTATATATTTTATATGAATACCTAAAAACAGTCTTCCTGATGTTGACCCCTTTGCAGTGCTGAAATTTATTTTGGTATTACTGACAGTTGACGAAAGAACAGTTGAGCTTCTCAACATAGATGGCAATGACTTACCCTCTTTGACATTATCACTCAGTGAAGCTCTTTATCAAGAATAGCAAGTATCTCCAGTTGGTCTTCTGAATTAAATGAAATGACAGGCTAGTCTTAAGCCATTTCTATTTAGATATATTGTCCAAAATCTTCATTTGAATAAGAAGCTTACAATTTTAGGTCATCTATCTTGTTTGCTGACTTAGAATTATCATTTGGTATAATCTTGAAACTAGCAAATCTGTTCCATACTGTAAGTGATAACCATTGATTTGCTAGAGAAGAATAACATCTTACATCTCGAGTGATCTTCTACAGACACTGCTTTGAATTTCAAAACCCTCATGAATTCAATGAAAGCTTCAGGTGTTTTATTCCCCGCTTTTAGTTTTGCAATAACCGTTTTTGGACGCTACAATGGTCACTGTAAAATAGTACCATAATTTTTGCTGTGATGTTGCATCCAGTTGGGATTGGACCTACTTTAAAGAAACAAAACCTCAAAAATCTTTCTATGGTCTCACTGTCATTCTGAGGCACAGAAGTGGTGCTTGACAGATGTCTCTAATCTCAAAACTTTTTCCTAAAATACCTTTGGCATTTTTTTCACTAAACCTTTGTCAAGAATTTGTCTGAAAGTTTGAATTTACATTTACTCTTGATCTTGAATTCAAGCAAGTGCATTATAAAGTAACAGTAGGCAATTCTTCAATAAATGAATTAAGCTTGGAAGAATACCAGCAGCAGAGCCAACATAGTAATGCTTGCCATATTTCTGAACCCTGGTCAATAGAGACATAATGAAGCAATGGAAGCATGAACTGCTTCAAAACATTCACTTGAGACTGGAGTGTATTTTAAGTGCTGGTATTCATGTAACAACATAACATTTATTAGTGAGTGAAACTTCTTATCTTTGGGTTTTGCTTTTAAAAATTAATTATCCATTAATCAATAGAATGTTTTCATTTAATTACAGGTAACCAACAGCAGTGCTACATCTCAACTCAGATGTAGTTTAAGATAGAGATGGTAAGTGAATACTTATCATTTACTAAAGAAAAAGAAGAAAAAAATCCTGACTTCCCCTGGGATTATCTTTGATTCACTGGCTCTGGCATTCCAAGGAAGAGTGGGATCTATGTTCATTGATCAATTCTGCTGAAGTGGCATAGTGCAGTACATTCCCTGCTTTTATGCTCAGGATTAACCAGTTAAGAGATAAATACCTGCTTGCCTACTCTAATATAGAGTGTAACCAGTAACCAAATTTATTTATTTCAATAAATAAGATGAAATTTGCATTTCAATTATTATTTTACCTCTGTGAAATACAGCATTTTCAAAATGCAAGTTTGAATATTGTGTTTTCTCCATTTTAGTTATTGATTATGTTGCATTTTATGCAGTTTATGTTGCATTCAGTAGGTCCTGAGGTTCCTTTCATTCTAAATGGTTTTATAATTCTCTGTATCTAGTGGCTTTGTAAAAATCACATCCTGCTTTCCAGATTGACATAAGTGTAGAGTTGATTTATTTTGTAATTCTTTCATTAATGGATTGTTGACGTTGTTCATTACTTGCAGTAATGAATGACAAAGTGGTTCTTTGCAAATAGTGACCCTTGACTTCTTTGGAATACTGGGTGTTCTTTTTGATCGTGCTCTGCTGCAATATAGTCTCTCATTTTTGTTATAAATGTTTAAGCTATTTAGATTTTAAACTGAAATCCCTTAGACCTTGTGATGCTGTCGCAAAATCAACTTCTCATTGCATTTGGGACAACTTTGCAGGACAAAGCATGCTCTCCTTTTGAACTTTGAGGATAGGGTCTTAGAGTTTGTTGAAATTCTTTCACCAGTTCTTAATACAAAAGGAGATATAGGTTTATAGGACTAATAGTATAGATGTGCAAGGAAAGGTGACTGACAAGACTTTCTTCCACTTTCTTCTGTCATACTGTTCTTGCATTTCCTTGCATTCTCTTTTCCAACTGAATGCTGCCGGTACCAAAGTAGGAGAGGAATAAATGGGACTAAGCTTTCTTCCTCTAAACGCAAGAGTCCTAACACTCCTGCTAGTTCAGATCAGTAAGGCTGAGTTCTCTACCACTGGAGCTCTGGCTGGTAGAGTGGGCTGTAAGGAGTGAGCAGTGAAGTCCTGTGTGCCCTGAGGAGATGTACATGAAATTTCTCATTTTCCTTGTTTGGGCACCTTAAGCCATCTCTTTGTTTCTCAGTCCTGGCTTGAGAGACCGTCAAAATTGTTCATACTGAAATTCTGATAGAATTTGAGAGGGATAAAGCTACCGGAGTTTTATAGAGTGATAATGGATATCACCTAATAGAATTTTTACAGCTTAGTAGAGTGATGTTCTTCCTCTGGTGCTTTAGAACATTCTTTATATCTACAAAGGCAATAAATGGAAACTAGGTACCTAACTGATGTGTGTGCTTTGAGAAATGTCCCTTACCATTACCACAAAATATGGTTCAAAGACTGATGAGGATGTTCTTAAGTGCACATTAAACCTTCCTGAAATTTTATTATCATTGGCTTCCTAGATGTACCTATTTGTAAATAATGTCCTAAGTTATTTGCAACATCCATGGAAGCATAAGTTTACTGTGAAACATTATCTTTCCTAGAATTTATGCTTCATGAATGGTAGAGATGAGGGAGATGCATCACCCGTATGTTCCTCCAAAACGTAATGTTTGTAACCAGTACATCGCTGGTGTAGTGCATCCTTTGGCTGCTCAGCCCTTCTTGTTCCTCCATATATGGAAGTTTGATGGTAAATTCTGGTATGGTTGTCCATAGTCAGTGCTCCACTCAGAAAACTGACTCCACTAGGAAAATAAATTAGAAAGTTGGAGCCAGTATCTTCATCTGGATAATCTCCTTCCCCTGGAAGTTAGCAGAAAACCCTGTGGGGTCTCAGGACTACTGGTACCCGGTGCAGGAATGTCAAGCACTGATCTTTTTGTCCATGTTTTCCCTTTTCCTTCAGTTTCTCTTAAATTACCATATTAAATGACTTCAATATTTTTGTTAAGAGTGGAATATGTTTCATTCTGTAAGTACGCATGCATTTGTTTCATTATATAAATATTCATTTTTTTCATTCTGTAAATGTTACATTTCTTTCACGTCTTTCATCAAAATTGGATTTATTATCATAAAAGTAATTTAGTGGTCAGAATATAGATATACTATCTATTTAAACAGACAATTACAATGATGATACAATCTCTTACATGCGATTTGCATGTAAACCATTTAATGTGCATCTGCTTAAGGTCACCAAAAACTTGCAGTATCTTCTAGTATTGGATTTATCTGAAAATAACTCAGTCTCTTTTGCAATTTCAAAAGGCTTAAATGTGATTTTTTACTGTCATGAACTTCATCGATACAGTATGTAAAATGTGGATGAAAAGTACATTTTATCAAATGAAAGGCTTCAAAATATTATATATCTTCCCTTCTTTTCTTGAAAAAAAATTTTTTTTTTTCATTTTACACAGAGAGGAGAATGAGTAAGATGATACATAATTAGAACTGTATTAGCAAAAGTAAAACCTCTTGTGAGTGCTGCCGAGGTGCTGTCTCGCAGCACCTGAGCTGGGTGAGCAGAGTAGCGAGGTGGCAGGTTCCTCTGCACTCATCAGGCAAGGAACCAGCTCAGGATTTACCCTGGCAAATCCACATGTAACGCTCAACGTGGGGACAAGGAGACCTCGTCCTGCGGGGACAGGGTCTGCTGATGGCACAGCCCACACCGCAGCTGAACAGGGCCCCTTGGCCAGGGCCTGGAAAGGGGTGTGTCTGGGTGGCTGGTGGGGGCAATGCCCACCCGGTGGTGGGCATCCTGCTGCCACGACTGCCGTGCGGAGTTCTGTTTCTCATGTGGAGAAGATGAGGGGATGATGGGAAATACAAGTCTTGCACAGATGTTTTTGGCATGTTGAGCCCTAGGTTTATTGGGGATAATTTAATCCCAGAAGCTGGATTGAAAAACCTTTGGGATCTCAACAAGTTAGTGAAGGCCTCGGTTACCACGAGCATATGGCTGCTTATGTGGAGTGTGCAAGATGCTCCTTTTTGGCATAGTTCATATAATCTTGTTGGAGAAAGGCTGCCAGGGCAAGAGATCCCTTTTAAGCAGAGATTAACGATCACTTCTAAAAATCACATTTGAGAGAGGACAGGAAAGGTGCCTCTAAAGTTCATTGAGACCAGAACCCGGCCAGCGCTTCAGGAGTCAACACTCCTGGCTTTCGTTTAAAAATGGAGCAAGATGTAATAAATCTTCTGAATTAGTTCATTTTTATGCCACTTACGACTATGTCAGACTAAGTTGCATTTTGCCAGTCATTCAGAAAGGAACAGAAGCCTGAAGCAGTTTGAGAAAACTTGTTGATAACTTGTTGGGGAGGAAATTTTTTTTTTTTTTTGAAGGTTGATGGTGAATATTTGCATACATTATTGAGCATAATTACCAAGCATGATGAAAATGAACTTTTTGTTTCTGATATTTCTTTGACTTTGTGAGATTAAAGGTTTTGTTTTGTTTGTTGTTCTTTCTTGAATTTTGTTGAAAAACAGTGCAACTGAATTGGCAGATCTGCCATATAGACTGGCATGTTGCTGAATTTGCTAATTACATTTTTTCACTATCTTTTCCTTATATTTACCCAGCAAACCAGAACAGGTTAGAGTGAGTATGAATTCTTCCATTTCTGCTCTTCTGTTATTGGTTACTTATGTCTTGTGAGATGCAGCAGTGATGCAGCAGTGAGATGCAGCCGATGGAGATAGATGTCTGTTTATAGATTAAACATTCTGGATAGAAGAATATGGCCTGCTTCAGTTATATCTTCTAAGTTTTATCTTTGGGCTTCACTGTTTCCTGGTATTTTTCACTTGAGCGCCACAGTTCCCTGCATCTGGGCTAAATCCCCATTGCTTAGCTAAGTACTGCTAGTTACAAAATTCTGTTTTAAAAATTCATTACTCTTAAAGGAATCAATTTACCAAGAAAGCATGATTTAATATAGTACAATTGTATTGTGTTTTACCTAACTTGTGTTGCAGCATTTTTACTTCTGTAATTTGTTGTAAATTGAAATCATGAAGACAATAAGATAGCTTTCTTTTTGAGAAACACTTGCAAAATGTAGACGTGCTTTCATGTGCCAAAACATTTTGGACTAGAGACTTCTAGGAGAAATATATTAATCAAATAAATAGTCACTCTTCCATCTTTTCTTGTCCTTTATGTCAGTCATCACCTTTTATTTATGTGACTTCTGCAGTGCAGACCTGGATTGCAGCCTTGGCTTTCAATTGTAATGTTCAGTTGTAACGTTCAGCTCCTGTTACCATTACCGAGAATGCCATAGATCTGCTAACTGGAAAAGACTGCTAGTGGCTGTCAGGGTAGGTTTTGGGGTAGATATTTTTGTAATGTTTTGCCTTCTCATGTTCTGTTTACTTTTTTGTAAATAGCAGGTCTTTAAAGAAAATTGAGAAGCCATTAGTCCTAGCTGAGAGTAATAATCATAATTGTGTGCTAGAAAATCATAGAAACACTGAGTATTTCTGGGTTGTGAGAAAAGTCTCCTATGGGGAGAAGGTGTGAGAAATTTCCTGTTTGTAGGTGGGAGAAATTTGGGAGAGTGTTTGTTTGCATGGAGCTGGGGAAAGTTTCCTTTTGTTTGTGGAAGTGGTCTCAGAACAAAATCTAGAAATACAGAATACTTAGATTTTCTTAGAAGACAGGATTTCCTAAGGATCTAGCTGAGAATTTTACCAAAGCAACTGCTTCAAAGGTGGGTTCAGTTTAGCGAGGGACAGTGTTCTGGCATTTAACCTCACCCCTATTCTCTCCCTCCTCTCCCTGGCATGAGAATATTTGTGTCTTTTAATAAATACAATCCATTTTCCAATAAAAAAGAAACATCCCAGAACTGTAAACAGATTTGTTATGTAAGTATAAATATGTATTTATAGATGTATGAAAATAGTGCTCTTTTTATAGCTGTGTGTTTAAAGAGTGATGTCACATCTTGGATCAGTAGAAGTGAATGCCGTACTGGCCGTGACACTGCAATGTAAAACAGAAGGTTATTAAACTCCATAATTTATCAGTCTGTAGCGTCTACTTAGAGATGAGTGTATGCATGAATTCATATAAATGAATGTGAATGGGAGCACTTACTGCCTTCCAGAGTTGTGCTAGCATTTCAACTTTGCAATAACAAGTCTAAATCTTATTTTGGAGATCAAAATAAATGTAGTGACCTTTTTTTTGTCTCTATTTTTTCACATCTCAAAACATTCAGGCATTATGGCATAATTGGCAGTAGTGCAAAAGAGGATAGGAATAATTCAGAGCCGTAAGAAGTCCGGCAGGCTGGAATGAGAGCATGGGACGTGCGCTGCTGCACCGCTCTGCTTGACCACCTTGCCATGGCCTGTACCCACAGGAGCCTCCAGAGCTCTCCGGGCCGTCCGCTGTCCCAGTGACTGCTGCGCTCCGCAGTAGTCTTTAGGAGGCCCTAGAAGAAGGCATGTGAATGTGGCCGCTTTAATGGTCCAGTCCCAACATCTCAACTCCCCAGATGCACAGTTGTTGGGTCAAAATATTGGACAGTTTCTTTTTTTGGTCGTCTTGATGCTCTCTGACACCAGAATAGCCACTTACTATCTGCTATAAGGAAGTGCTACTCTTTTATTATCTGTTTTAAGCTGTCTCCTCCCAAGCTGTTAGGCAACATGTGCTTCTGGTGCGTTAGGATTAGATGGGTAACAGTCGTGCAGTCAGCGTACCACCAGCTCCATGATTGTGCAGACCTTGGATGTGCTCCCATCAGTCAGCTCCCAGCTAGAGAGTCCTGCCTTTTTAGTCTCTCCTCCCAGCGCAGCTGCTTTGTCCTACTTACTAGATATTCTTTTTTTCTTTGTATGTTGTATTAATAAATTCCTAGGGAAAATGAAATCTTAACATAGCTGGCTCTATATACAGTGCCATAGCGTAAGATCTCTCTGAGCTAGCTATAATGGAGCTTCAACACTCAGGGCATTAAAATTTACTTATCCTGAAAGTATTAAAGAGTAAGAGTAAGAGAGCATGGTAGTAGACAACAATTAAGACTAGTAACGGTTAAAGTAACAGTAAAAAAACAGTAATATTAAAAATAGTAAGAGTAATAAACAATGATAAATTCTTCATATTGTGATGATTTGCAAAACTAAAATTGTATGAAAAATAAAGAGATCTGGTAGCATGCTGAGGGAAAATGTAAGAAATATGAGTATATTTTTTATTTAAACATATCTCTATATAAAAGTAAATATATTTAAATATATAAACATATATATACTATTAAATATAAGTGTAAAAATAAAACACACCAAAATCAAGTGATGATGGTGTGGAAATTGAAATGAGAAATGTCTTCCTTGTATGTATAGGTTAAACACTTGCTCTTTCTGCATCCCTTGGTATTGATATATTCTGTAGCGTAGCTTTACAGCGTGGCTGAGAATAACTCATGGGCTGCTGCCGAAGGGGATGGCTTCTCTTCTGCTTTATACTCGTTCTTGTGCTGTTTTCCTCAGTGATGGCACTGGGGCCTATCTGGCACCATCCTGGAATGGTTTAGAAAGCTGAACTGGAGGGGAAAAAAAAAAAAAAAAAAAGCATTTTCATTCCCCAAAATGATTTTTTCCCCACCGCTGGATTATTTCTAATGAATGAGATCACCACGAGTCACACAGGGCCAGCTGCGTGTTGTGTGAAAGAAAAGAAGTGGGACTGTGTGGGAGTAGAAGGTGCCCAACAGCAGCAGAAACAGCCCAAACACAAGACACAAAAGGAGTCCCAGCAAAGGGCTCTTCTAAATTCTGATCATGTGCCTTAAACTATCAAGTGACCACTTGGGGTGCTAGTCAGTATATTTGATCTAGACTGAAAAATTGCTGTCTTAAATGTAATTTCCATTTTTGCTAGCATTGAGACAAACATTTAGTTCTCCAAACTGAACATGGACAGACTGAGAGGGTTCCTCAGTGCTCTCAGCATCTGGAATGGTTCTACTCACATTTAAAGTCATGTTTCTCTAGGCGCAAATTCTGTGCTCTGATGTTGTTGAATAGCATTTTGTAGGTTTATTGGAGTAAAATTTATAGGCCACATTTCACATCTACCGTTTAATTTTGCAGTTGTGGCACTGAATCAAAAATTCAGTATGTTGTTCTTTACTGAATCAATATTTATTAACATTCATGCCAGTGTTAATATGTACCTGATACAGGAAACTATTTCTGTGTCTCAGAGGGAATACACATATATATTTTGAACTGTCCTGATTTTAAAGATCAAAATGTTTTTATTTGATTTTAAAAATGCACACAGTAAGAGGATACAAGCATAGGAAAACTAATTGCATAATATTGTCACAGTCCAGGACAGAATTGATATTTCATAGAAGATACTGCTTTGCGCTCTAAAAATACATGTTTTGCCAAGTATATTGTGATTTTGACATAAGTGATTGCCTGAATCAGTTTCTCATGACTTTTACCGATTCCTCTAATATAAACAGTGACTGATGAACAAATGCTCCTGAATTTATTTAAATGAGATTAAACAAGCTATAACTGGCCCACTGCATGTAAATTCACTTCCTCTGTAATTTTGTCATTTAACTTGTTCATGTGTTCTTTTAATACAGGTTATTGGTTTATATCTACTGATAATCCCACATAAAATTTATGGGAGACCACATGAATTGTTTTTGCTAATAAATCTCTTACTGCCATTTCCTTATGACCAGTTTGTTGGAGCTTCTGCTATGTGAAATTTGAGTTTGCTGGGTTTTTTTTTAAATCAGTCGTATAAAGCATGTAGCCGTTTGCTGTTCCTTGTTTAGACCTAATTTTGTAGGATAGAGCTTGAAGATTTAAAATTGATTTCCTACAAATGTCTGCCATGACTGGTAGTATTTTTTTTTCTATTTGTAAACATCGCTAATGAAGCAGAGCTTTGCCATGTATTTGTGAAACAGTAAAAATAAGTTGTAAAATGTAGTGCCTGGGAAACTATGCTAATAGACCAGTTAGTTAAAGACTGTGAATGATACAATGCTCTGATGAATTCTTAACCTTTATTCTGAAATTTCCTAATTTTTATCTCATGCAACCTCTGTTTTGCCTTTCTCTGTATGTACCTCCTGAGCCATGGCCATAATCTGCTTGTTTTTTTCCCTTACACTTATTCTGTGTTTTCACATGGGAAGCATCCACCAGAAAACTAATGATGTTAGTCATTATTATAAACAAACTGAGAAAAAATGGGAAGAATCAGGCGGTCTTTATGGTGAGTAGTATTATTAATCCATCCTAATACATATAAGAACATTCTTTGTGAGGCAAAAAAAAGAAAAAGAGAAAAAAGAAAATCTTTCTCCAAGGCTTTTCCCAAACTCTTGCAGGGCTGACTAGTGGAAGTGTACTGTATAAGGCTCAAGTGGAGCTTTTTTTTTTCTTTTTTTCCACCTGCTTAATTGCACTAAACAAAAGTAAGTATAGGTAGTTTTTCTAGGTGAAGAATTTCGGTTGCCACAGAAATGGTGTGTGAGTGGAGAGTGAAGTAATCCTGTAAATGGGTATGGAGCTGTCAGTAAGCAAATCTTTCTATTAAGAAATGAACCAGAATGCTTAAAAATTCAACAGGTTTTGGACAAAGAAAACCGCAAGATCCTTTTTTTTTCATTAATTTCACTGTATCTGTTACTTAACACACGGAAATGACTGAATTTTGAAAGAAGACCCCTAAAGCTGTTTTCTCAAACTGGAAGACACTTGCAGAAATCTGAAGGTAGCATATTTCAGGAAGAAACTCAGGGTTACAAGGAGTGGTATTACTTGAATTTTCACAGTACTGATAGCAGAAAGTTTTCAAATCTTTAAAATACTGTCTATCTAAGTTGAATATACTGTGATAGGCTTAGCTTTTCAGAAACCAGGACTAGTCTTACAAGGCTGGAAGGAGCAGAATACAGATGCAGTGACGTACCTTGAAGGACCAAAAAGAGATGGACATGGTTAAATCCTGCAAGAGCCACAGTCTCTCCCACTCAAAAACTCACATAATAAGGGTCTTTAATAATAATAATAAGAAGAAACAGCAGCTTCAGTGAAGGCTGCAGGGTCTAGATGTGCAAGTTTAATTGAGTGTGGTCATCCCCAGCTCTACTAATGCTACATCTGGATGCCTCATGCATTTATTTAGAACTGTAGTGCTAATAAAAACAGAAATTGTCCACATCTAGAGCAGAATTATGAAGCCAGTGGTTAAAGTTTTGTGCCTAGCAACATAAAAAGATTTATCACACATAGTTGAAATAGCAAAAAAATAAGGAAGATATAGTTTGCTCTTTGAGGTTGGATTGGCCCATCACACAGCAGTCGCTTCATTTTTTTTATTTATGGTTGCTTATGGGTAGGAGCTTAAGTGTGTGTTATGCTAGATGTGTGTTATTTATTCTGACTGTTGAAAAAAGTTAATTTGATCTGGAGGAGTCAAAGAATACATTGCTGTCATCTACTGTGCTCAAAGGAACTAAGCAGGAGATTAATAGCAACTGTTTGCCTAAAAAAAGCCCCTCATGACAACATCATTTTAATTTTTATGTAGTTAAATAAAAACAACAGCAACAAAAAACCCACAGAATACTCAGTTATATATTAGCTGGTTAAATAAAGTTTGGTGATATTATTTTACTCTTCCTGTATAATTGACAAGTTCTGCTAAAAGTAAGATCCTTTCATCTTCAGTTGCAAAGGTGGTTTTTTTTTGTTATTTTTGAAGACTTTTTTTTTTCTCCTAAATGACCTTTTTAAAGTTCTCTTTATTCCTTTCTCAAAGATTAAAAGAAGAGAAATCCCACAATCCCAATTTCCTACCCGGAAAATCTCCCTCTCTGCTAAATGCCAGATAATGTCATGGATGTTCAGAGAGAGAGAGGAGAGAGTTATGCAGCGGTTACAGAAGCTAATTTTGTGTTATTTTGGGCATAAGAAGAACATTGTCATTATTCTGCTTGACTGGCACTTTTTTAATGTTGCCTTGGGCTGTCAGTGGGTAAATGTGAACTTTTTTTAATTCTTTTTGACCTTAAAATAAGCTGCAGAGTCCAATCAAAATTTCAGTGTCTTCAGGAAAGTAAAAAAAAAAAAAAAAAAAGCTCATTTCCTCTAAATCATTAATTATTGTACCACATTTTTGGCCATGAAAAGCATGTGGTGCGAAACTTCAGATTTTGTCATCATCCATGCTAGGAAGAACAAAATGCTGGAGGTCAGATTATTTTCTTGCAAGGGGGCCAGAATATTTGTTTCATCTAACTGACAAAGCAAGTTCTTGTGGCCTCAGTCATAAGAGCCACCCGAGCTCTCAATTCGCGTTGCGATGAGTGACTTGGGGGTTTTGCCAGAGAGGGATTCGTGGAGCTGCAGACGGCAGTGTGCTGCTGCTGCAAGCATCCATACTCGCTGCTTACGTTTTGCCTGAGTCCACAGGGCTGACTGTGTCCCTTTCATCAGTATCCTGGCCAGGCTTGTGAAAACCGTGTATGAACTTGGGTGGAGGAGGAAATAGCACCTGAATGAAACTTCTTCAACCCTCGGCCCTCTGTCCTGCCCTCTGCATTAGTGCTTTCTCTTTAAAGATTGCTTGAGGAAAAGGTTGAGCTCTGCAGTCAGTCGGTTTTACACCTTGTGTTTGAGCTTCCTCTTCACATCCATTTTTCCTTACACAGAATTGTTTCACTTGGAAATGTGGGTGGGATTCTGTGATTTTTTGGAAGGAACGGCATATGGCTGTGTGCTTTGCCTTTGAAGCTGGAGGTTCTCTTAAGAGCTGGGGTTTAAGCCCTGTTTGAGAGCAGGTACCTGTTTGCTGTGGTAGTGAAACGTCAGAATGGTGCTGCCTTGCAGCCTTCAGAGGACAGCTATGAGTGGTCAGAGTTCCCTGTTTCTCAGTTGCAAGAGTTGTGGCACGGAAATTAGATTCTTTGACTTGTCAGTGTGAGCACTGTCATCTGCCCTGAGGATGAGGAAAAGGTGGGATAAAGTCTGAACCTGGGTCTTTGGCAAGTAGCCATTTATCAGTGAGGTGCAAAGTGTTTTGCAAATTCTTTTCTCAAGCAGATCGAAGGTAGGAATCAAACAACAAATCTGGAGTCTTGGGAGTTCCCCGCTCTTCTGTTCTCCTTTAAAAAGAGCCTGTGAGTGTTGTAAAAATGATCCTGTGGACAGTGCTGAACAGAAAAGGAAGAAAATCATTAAAATTAACCTCGGTAAACCCTTTTTACAATAATGATGGCAAACTCAACCTGTTTAAATTTTGACAGGTTTTAGTGCTCAGAGAGGGTATTTAAATAAATTATGCATTTAATTTGCTTAATACTGACAGCAACCTGGTCATACTGTAAGACAAAAAATGTTACTTCTAGCTTGATTCATACAGTTTGCATCTTAAAATGCTGCTGATGTTCACATTAAACTGAAGCAGTGTTCTCCAGTATTTGACACAGATGGTTTCAGCTACCCCATAGATTTTCAAATCTGTGAATCTGTTTCAATGCAAGCAGAGACATCATAGCTTCTATACTGCTGTTCTTGTAGTTCCATACTTACTCTCTGACAGTAGTGCTTATGAATATCAGTTGTACCTGTGTGTTTAATAGAAAGCCTCAGAGTCAGTACATGAAATGTAACATTTCTAACAAACAGCTTCACGACTAGAGGAATCAAAGCCTGGTGTTCATCCATATTTTTAAAGCTGCTTTTAACAATATATTCTGATTTTTATATTTTATTTTTTATATTTTATATTTTGTATGATGTAGTGCAGTCTGCCTTCCATCTTGCTGTTATTTTCTTATGTTGTTCACATCTAGATTCTTGGAAAATTCCACTAACTCCTCTAAGCTCTCTTTCCAAAATCACTTTATTCAGGCATAGCTTGTGGTTTTCAGCAGCTTTGAGAAAGAGACTGTGGGAAGAAGAGCTGAGTCTTAACTTGTTTGTGATAAATTTGCTCAAGTCTGTTATCTTCCTCAAAAACAGAGATGTGGCAGTTGTCTAGTGATGATCTCAGAGTGTTTGGCAGCAAACGCAGAGAATATGATATAACTTCCTTTTTTATTTCCTTGTGTTTTAGACTGATATGTAGATATATGTTTACTGACCAAGATAGTTTTGGTAGGAGCTATAGAGATTTCAGGCTCCAAATGCAACCTCTGATCTGAAGTCTGTTTCTTCCCAGAGTAGTTCTGCAGCCTGAATCCGCAGCCCCAGCTGTCATATGCAGCCTCTCTTCTCAGTTTCACAGTAACCAGATCAAAGTGCAAAAGTTGCATATTTGTCATGTGTTCCCCTCATTTTTGTGAGGGGAAGCTTTTAATGAGCGTTTTAGGACATTGCTGAGTGGTTTAGATAACCTGCATTGATGTTTCATTTATCTTGTGATGTGCGTATAGCAAATTTGAGTGATATGCACCCTTGTATTTTTGTATAATAATTCCATAAGAATTAAAATTCATTACCAAATTTAGTAACATGAAATAGCCTACTTACTTAATTATCAATGACATTTTGTGTTTGTTTGTATTTTTCTGACCTAAATATTAGAATTTAGCAGTCGGAGAATAAGAGAAGCTTAATGTTAAATCAATGGTGGATAGTACAGGAGTAACACTAAAGCCCTGATTTTCTTCCAGGAGGGAAATAACATTTGCCTGCAGAACTTTCTTGTTTAGTAAGAGCCCAATACCCCTAAATCACAATTTGGTAAAGTTTGAACATAGATGGATAGGAAGAACTGAGGGCATTCTCCCAAACGCCCTCAGTTAGTCCTTTGGGCTGATTATATTCTAAAGAAAAAATACCTTCTAAGCCAACATTTCTGCATCTTTTTTTTCACATTTCAGCTGAGTGTAACTGTGCCTCTGTCTTCAGAGGTTTGGAACATTCTCAGTCGAGAGGCTGGTGAGGGGGCTGTAGGGTTAGTGCAACAGCCTTGCTTTGAAGTTTGCTTTTCACCTTGAGGTGGCTGTGTCACCTCTCTGTGTTCCTCTAGCCACCTGTTTCTTTGGCATCAAATAGAAGAGGCAAAAAAAATCATAGTCTGGAGGCAAATCCTTTGGATGCAGGTGCACAGGGAACTGTGAGAGTGAGCTCTCGTGGATCTGGGGGCATGAAACCAAGGCGTCTTCGGTGTTAGTGCGAATTTGGCACCTCTGCAAATTGAGACGCGTGGGTAAATGGATGTTATAGTTGGTCAACTTGGGCCACGATACCTAGGAGTGGAGTCTTGATTCTTTTTAAGTTTGTGTCATAAACAACATCTATGGAGTCTGGAATCACAGCCTTAAAATCAATAATGTTATTTGAGGGTGTTTGGGGGTATTTGGGGTATTAAAAGAATGGTTGTGTTATTTTTACAGAAAACCTTGGCATGTCCTCTTTCCCATTCTACCCTCTGGAAGTTCACAGTTTCAGGAATCTGTAGGAAGCAGGTCTATTCTTTATGGTTTCCCCCAGAACCTAAGGTGGGACTTGTCAGAAGTGAGCAGAGAGGCGTCCCTGTGCTCACGTCACTGTGTCTGAGTTCGACCCTCCGCTCCAGGCATAAGCCCTGCTGAGCTGAGCCCGTGTGCTTCCGCTGAGCCTCGGCAAGGCAGCAGAAAGTGAAGGCTGTGCATAAACGCGAGCTCTGTGTTCGGGATCAGGAGGCTTTAAAACCTGCTGCTGGCTTTTCCAATTATCTGAAGTTTTCTTGTGTTCCTTTTGGCTTCTGGATAATAGAGGTTATATGCTCTATTGTCTCCTTTAATTTTCAACCACAGCTGTTTAGCTGAGCCTCAGTACTTTGATAGTCTTTTAAAATTTTTTGATGTCTGCACCAGGACAATATTTACCCACAACTTTAGCAGATTTTACAACTTCTATGCTTATAAATAGTCTTAAGCATTAGTTAATAGATTGCTTTTTGACCACACGAATGCATGAAAGATGGTCATTATTCTGATTGGGTTTATTTCTCAAATAATAGTTATTTCAGCTACACTTTGCCTTTGACTGTATCCCATGGAGTATCTGCTGAGCTGTTAGAAATTAGAAAAACCTTGCTTCATGAAAGAGAAGTGGAAAAAGCAATTATAACATGCTATCAACATCCTTTCCAAACAAAACCTTTGCTTTGGCATGTTAGTAGCTAATTGATCAAAACTGAAGGTCCTCTGCCCCGTTGTGTAGCAGTGCTTTCTGACAGGAAACACAGTCTAGATCAACGCCAAGTAGCATAATTAAAAACAGACCTCTCATTATTTCTTACCAACTATCTTGTATTTACTGCTGCTATATCAACTGAAGAGAAACTCTTTTTTCTTTTTTTTTCTTTTTGAGAAAAAAAGAGCATTAAAGAGTTTTTTTGCTTTGAGATGACACATTGTTTTTTCCTTTCTCACTCCCTACATTTCCATGATAGCAGAGGGTGGAGTGTACAGAAATGTGGTGGGAAAGAGAAGGAATAGATGCAAGTATTAGGAATCAAACTGGGCTGGTAAGGTACAGATTCACTTTTAAGGGAGGGTGGAGGCCTCCACTTATATAATGCAGATGCAGCCTCCACTATTACAATATTTAGACCTCATCCTTTTATAATGTATTTCTTGTCAGCACATTTGAAAAAAATATTGGTTGGCATCTGTATTTTTCTAAATGGGCTAATGCAACACTGGAAAGAATGTTTTACTTTGGTAAGAAGTTAATCCTTACTTAAAAAATAATCTGAAGTCACTTCTAAATAAACTGGCTCTTTCTGTTGGGCTTGGGAGAATTTAGTCTTAAACCCTTTTTATGGGGAGTTAGTATCTTTTCTCTATCTAAATGAGAAAGTTTGAATCCTGGTATCATTGCTTGGGTGAAAGCAGACAGATTCTGTAGCAGTAGCCAGCCCTTGTGCTGTCTAGGGATCCAAGGCTGCTAATAACTTCTCACTTGTCTACAAACATAAAAGCCAGCTACCATCTGCTACTAAGCGATATATAATAAGCACTCTGTACCTGTGCTGAGAGGTAATTAGTCTGCCCTCTATTGCTTTTTCACATTAAAAACATAAAAAGTTCAACCACTAGATCGTACCAATGAAAAATACATTTTTTAAAGGGCTTCAAAAAATTCATTTAATACAGCTGTGTTTCGTGTTGTAAAAAAATTATGGCACAGCACAGTTATGAAAGATGAAAAGATTTTGGATCATAAAATCAAAGTTGAATGTACAGGAAAAAAATCTTACAAGCCACTGAACTGTTCCTATTAGAAACCTCCACCATCCTCCCAGCTGATGAGATGTCATTGTAAACCTCGCCATGTAAACAGAGCACAGCCAAAGGGGCCTGCAACTGTTTGTTCCTACAAGACACAAAAGTTCAGAAATTAAATGAAGCCAAATCTGAGAAACCATAAGAAAATAAACAACAGGAAGAGATTGATAAATCTTGTGATAAAACTGAAGAACTGTGGCTAAAATCCAAGTGTGCATATTTACTTAAAGTTTGCATTTCTGCTACAGCTCTTGTGTTTGGGCTTAGGAAGGTAAAAGCCTTGAGTTCTTGGGAAGTCCCCAGTGTGTGGCCATTTGGATTTGGCTGTTGGAAATTTTGCGGGCAGAACAGGAGGTGGACAGAAAAAGAAACCTTAATAGTTAACTCATGTGCATGCTATACCACCTATTTTCACACTTCATTTCTTTAGAAATCAGTGCACATATTCATGAAAATTCATATTCATGAAAATCCATATTCATGAAAATCATTTAATAAATCACCCTAAAAGTACTCCATAACCTACCTTTATACGTTGTTACTGCTCTGGGTACTGTTTTCTTTTAAGACTTCACTGAGATACAAACTGACAGGAGGGCTAATACCCCACAGTCTGCTATCTTGAATGAATGACTTCAGTTTCAATGGTAGACATCCTAGGAAAGAAGTTTAGAAGAAAAATATTATTTTCTCTTGCACCATCAAATATATTTATATTTGATATTGCACAAGCAGTAAGTTTCTCCCTGGGAGTCAAAAACTCATGTCATGACAATATTTATCTTAAAAAAAAAGTTATTTTCTGCAGAATGCATATTCAGAGATTTTTGCATTAAATCGTAATATGTTTGTTGTTTTTTCTCTAGCTGAATAACTACAGATCCACCCTTTCAGCTGATCCCTCATCCAAGTCCCTCGAAAGACCATGCTTGCTTATAGACTTTATTCTTATAGACTTATATATGTACATGCTTTCTTATAGATTGTCTGAAATGGAATTACTTTGACCTTCCATTTCAAAATAATCTTTTCTCTGTATGCAGGAAGATGCAGTTGTATTCTGCTGGAAAAAATGACAGAACTCTTCACATTGTAAATAATTTTTGTCTCTTATAGCATAGGGGACAGTCACTTGACTTCAGTAAATTTGATTCTTGCCTCTCTTGCTTTTTGCCTCTCTTCTTACATCTTTCATTTTAGCTTCAGGAGCTATTGGAAGAAAGACTGTGCTGTAAAGTGTATCCCAGATAGAAATATTATTATGTAATGATTAATGAATGATTCTGTAAAGGGAGATTTCAATTTTGTAATTTCTACATTTAAAGTGACAATACATTGTAGAAAACCACATGTGCCATTAGTAATTTACCTAACCTGTATATGCTAATTGTATTGTTTACTTGTCTATTGGAATTAGTATAAGACTATATTTACAGTTTCATGTGATGTTTCATTTTAAAAATTTCCCATGTGTTCTTGAAACACACTTATATATTGGATCAGAGGACTTTTTACAGCAGATTCGTTCAAAGAGGACAGCAGGACTTGACTGCTAGTTAGGAATGCTTACTTTTGCTCTTCGTGCTGACAGCTGTTCTTGTTCCCTGCTTTAATTCCAAGTGTAAATTTTGCCTTACCTCACTGACCCCAAGGGAAATGCAGAGTATGCTCTGATTCCAGAGCAGTTTGGTAGACTGAATAGTCAGAGGCAGACTATCTCCACTCCTGCTTCTTTTCTTCTTTCTTTCATGCTAAAAAGCAGCACAGGACCAATCTGTCTCATATGATAGAAATGTATCATCTTCAGTGAAAGATGACATGACATAGGACCACCTGAAAGAAACATATTCAGAGAAGGAGCCCGTGAAAAACTTAAAATGACATGTTTCAGGAGTGTTTCCCAATCTGTTGAATCATTATTATTTTTTGAGAGGATGGAAAGGGATGGAGAGGAACAAAGCTGAATACTTGAAAGCATCTAAAAGATGGAAGAATATGCAAAGGGATAACACTTTAGGATCTAGTTAGGATCTAACACTTTAGACTAGTTAGACTGGTGCAAATCCCCGGGAATCATCTGTGGGCTGTGTTGAAAATCAGAAAATGTTCTGTATGTATGTATGTGAACCCTCCATAGCTGTGCAGAGTTCAGTATACATAAACAAGACTTTCCCTTGGTCATGTCAGGTGTTTGGGCAGTCTACTTGAATTTCTAAGTTACTTGTTTTATCCATAATGTTGTGATTCAAGTAGTCCCGCTTTACACGGAGTTTTCAATTACATATTAGGTTCAGAAATGAAATCACAGAATGATCTGTATCTTGCAGAGTCATCTGTATCTTCTGATTAAATTAGAACTGTCCAACAAAATTTATTTCAACAGAGCAAAATTTGAAGTGTTTATGATCTGTTTTCCACTTATGATGGCAAACCTTTCTGCAAAAAAAACTCTCAGAAAAGTGCTAATGAACTGTTGTAGAAAATTGCCTAAAAATATAGTTTTGATACACTGTGATAGGGAAAAGGACTAAATTCTCCCTTGAATATATAGGAAAGAGTCTAATGAGAAAAAAAAAAGAAAGTGAATTTGTTCCTATGCACACTTAGAAAGGCCATGGTTAGAATATTGTGTTTAACCTGCCTTTTTATCCTCTGCCTGCGCTCATTAGAATCTGCTTATTTTTTTCCTACTGCACTCTTCTGTTAGCTAGCCTAAGTACATGGGTTTGAACTTCTCCATCTAAAGTCATTACTGCATTGCTAAAATGCAGTTGATATTTTTAGTGCCCAAAACCTCTGTGTGTTCTTCTTGCTTTTCTGCACTTTCTGTATTGCAGGGGCCTTTTGCTTGTTAAAATATTTAATTGTCTGTTAGAATAGAAAAGAGCTTTCCTAAAGAAATAATGTTGGTTTTAGCTTTTTTTTTTAGATCTCAGACAGAGAACTACACTTAAAATATTTTAAGTTTAAAACCTTGAATACAGAGTATGAAAAACATTTTTATATTATTATTTTCAATATCAGCTATGCGGAAACTTTAAAACTTACCTGACAGCTTTATTGTCGGTTAGATAAAAGGGAGCTGATGGCAGTCCTGGGAAGAGGGACAGGGGCACTACCAGTCTATTGACTGGTACCAGTCTATTGAAATGAAACTGAAACTGGGAGAGTGTCTGTATTTCCCAGAACCTTTTAGTGGGGTTGCTGAATCCCCAGGTCAGTAGCGAAGAAGGGAGAAGATGCTAAATAAGCTCGTAATTAGGATTTCCCCTCAGTTGTTCAGGTTCATGTTTATGCTTAACAACTCGCACAAGCTTAGGTGCCTTAAGCATAGAACTGTACAGAGGGCCCCTGTTCGTCTGCGCCCTCCTGCCCCATGTGGTAAATATTGTATTACTGACTGGTGCGTTATCTGCGGAGGTCCACTGTAACGGACCTTGTATGTTAGGTGGAGAGGATGCTTTATGAGGAATAAGTTCATTAAATTTCGCTTTGTATATCCAGGTGTCCTGAGAAGAATAAGAGAAGTGAATGGCATTTTGAAGGGAAAGTGTTGGGGAAGCACAGCTGGAAATGGAAGTTTTTGGATGAAAAGATGAATAAAGATGAGGTAGAACTACCAGGAGAAAATAGAGTGAAGATGCGAGAGGTGAGTGTCAGGAAGTGGTAGAGACCACCAGTAGAAATTGTGGTGAAGTTTTTGCCTTATAGATTTTGGGGAGAGGGAAGACGATGAGAGCAAGGGAGGAGAGGTAGAACTATATCCCAGTCTTGTTGGAAGCAATCCTCAAAGAGGGAAACGTTTATCTCAACCACTTTATTTCAGGCAATTAACTTAGATATTATGCTCCAGAGAGGAGAATAAAGAGGTATTACAAACCATGTGCTTTCCATGCTCTGGCTGAAAGAACAGAGTGACTTTTGTTATCGCAGGTCTCACTCCTCAATTTTTCTACTGAAATCGGTATATTTGCAGTTATATTGTGAACTTTTTATCCTTTTTGCCAGATCTGTAACATTAACTTTCTAATTTATCCATTTTTTGAAAGAATGAGCATATAGAAGACCCCAAAATACAAATGTTATTCCAAAACAATTTCCATAACAGCCTAAAAAAAAGGAAATACTCTGGAAAAGTGCATTTCCCCCACTAAGAATGCAGGGAGGGGAAAGGAAACCAGAAAAAGAAAAAAAAATAGAAAGATACCATTAAAAATGACACTGAGAAGTTGCAAAGAATGAATAATATTAATAAAAGATAGTACCTGAAAAATGTGAAACTAACTTTCTTTAACATTTGCTGAAAGCACCAAATCTGCAAGGCATGGAGGAATTCTAATGCTAAGGGCACGTGGAGTACACCTGCCGTTCTGCTAGAGCTAGTGGCAGACAAATGGACTTGGCAGTAAGCTTTCATTATTTCTGTCAAAAAGAAGCCATTATAAAATAGACTAGAGAATTGAATGAGATAATTTTTCAAGGGAATAAAATACAGATATATCATAAAATGTCTGTTTTGACCCTAGGAGTGAGATGGGGGCGGTGGGGGGAAAGTGCGAAGGAGAGATCTGTTTCCTCTACAATTTCCCCTACAGACTCTTTTTTTTCTTTTGTATGTTTGTGTATTATGGACAATCTCACAATATAAGGGACTTCAGAACAGAAAAAAAATGTGGCGAGGAGGGTTCTAAAAATACTTTTTTTTTCTGGTAATGTGAAAGAAAAGACAGAAAGTAGCAAGAAGCTCCAACCATCACTTTGAGCTTAAATTTTAGAGGGAAACACTATTTTACACTTTGTGAAAAATTTAGGCAGATATAAAGATTCTACTTTGCATTCTTTTAGTGAATCACTTAAGTGAGAATCTTCTTCCTAATGCTGGGTGGTACCCAGATTTCTTTTTCTTGATTCAGCTATGAAATGTGTGTATATCCGTTGCAAGCTACGGTGACTGATGCTTATTTAATCCTAGAGTATGTAGAACATGGCAATTCTTGTCACAAAGAGAAAATAGGCACCCATGGCTGGAGTATTTTATCTGCAAATAAGATGCTGAAAATGTAACGGTGATGCTGTATTTTGTCTTTCTCTAATCTGCTAGCACACTGAATTGCCATCTTTTCATAGTAATCCAGCTGATGGATGGCCATCAGTTGTAATGTAAATTTGTAAACAACATATATAAGCAGTGGTGAAATTCGTAAGCAGAATTCATTTCCCAATTCTCTCTGTTTTAAAGAGCTCCCACTAATGAGTTCTTTGTGCAATTATGGTATTCACACAGTTCAAAGCAGATGACTTCAGTTTCGCTTGTGAAGCAAGTACAGTTGGTGAACGTCAGCTTCAGGGAAACCAATGGAGGACTGAGTATGCTCTGGAATCCTGTAGTGAAATACCTCATGGGACTTCATCTTCATGTTGCAAAACTGAAATTGTTTTGGTACATTTCTAGTGTTTATGGCTAAATAATACCCAATGGAAAACCTATTAATTATTCCTTTTGTGCTCTAGGAAATACATATATTTCAACAACAGAAAAATACTTTTTTTACAAGTAATTCTTACTGAATATGAAGCGCGTATTAATAGAGATATATCTCTGATGGCTAAATTATGTGATTTATACAATCTAACCTGTGTAAATGTCCTAAAAATATATATTATTGTAGCCTAATCAATGGTAACCTGGTATTGTGATGACAAAAACTAAAATAGCCTAAAGCATCAGTTTTATACAAGCAGGTATCTTTTTTCTGGGTATGTTATGGCATTGAAATAGTAGAATGTGAAGAGATTTATTGTCAAAATCAATTGAAAAACATAAAAATATTAACTAAGTTGATATTGAGACCCAAATTTGATATTAAACTTTGTAATTAATATATTCTGATGCACCAAAGAGTTCTACCAAAACTGGAAGAGGAGAAGAAGGAAATAGTGAAGGCATAAATAATACAGAAATTAGGGAGTTTATATAACTGGGGCTTCTATGTTGTGAATTGCCTTCCTAATCAGAAGTAAAAATAAGCTGTTTTTGAAGAGTTTATCAGCAGGTTGCCTATATAAAATGGAGGATGGAGGATGATATCTTTGAGACTAACTAAACTTATTTATTTACTTATGACTTTTTTATTGACAGTTATATCCAACTTTTGAGTGGAGACAAGAGAAGTCTATGTCTATATCATTCTCATTCGTTTGTTTTTGTTCGTACACGCAAATGTCAATTAAGAGCACTTTGATTCTGGTGCCTCTGGAGCATCTCACACAAAACATTACATAAACGTGATACTGTTCATGGGAAATGTGCTAGCTGCAAAGATAGATCAGGGCCTTAAAAGACATTGAAACTCAAAATGTGCTATAAAGACATTGTTTTCATGTTAAGTCAGAAATTACTTTCAAGAAATGTTTTAGGGTTATCTAAGAGTCAAACAGGAATGTACGCAAAAATTTGTTATTTTTGGTGAAAAGAATTCATGAGATTTCATCTCAGAAAACAGTCATCATTGTGGCTGCTGCCTGCTTGTTGCAATTTCCCTAGGATTAGGAAATACTGTGCACCTCACGATCTGTTTTTTTGTTGCACTAGACCAACATCAGTCATGAATTTAGTAGTCCTGAAATTAATGTGCTTTGGATCAATAAATAGTTTCTACCCTAGGTTTTCCATAGTTTATCCTATAAGTTAGAAGGTAATGTCAGCAATGAAGATGCAGGGTTGTGCTTTGATGAGGCATTCAGCCTACAAGGTATTATAGCAGTTCATCACTAAGGACAGAAAATGGATAAGGAGATGGCAATTTCAAAAACTGATCCAGTCGCAGGCCTGAAATGATCGTCTTTCTTTCCATTTCTCCTTTTCTCTTTTTTTGTTCCCATCTCAATACAACTAACATTTGTGTTGAATATTAATAAGAAGTAAATATGTTGTTTTGTTATTACAGTGAAGTTTTTTGGAAAAGGAAATAACTTTCAAAACTACTTTTATCTCTGTTTTTTCTCCCATTTGGAACCTTATTTTTAAGTTTGGATACCTAAGTTAGATTGTTCTCTCTTTATGGGATTAGCTATGCAACAACAGCTATGCTTTAGGAGCTTTTAAGATGCTCAAAATAGCATTAATAATAAATATTTTCTCTTGTGCTCATCACAGATTTATTGCATTATATACTGGTGGTTTTGTCTAGGGGAACAGAAGTGCACTGCAAGAAAAGAGATGACACTTTTGGCAAAGGAGTTCAGATTCTTGTCAAAGTTCTGCCAAGACTTTCTGAAATCGCCTGTAGAGGAACTGCTCTGGTGGCATAGTACTTTTAAATTCATTTATATGACTACTTATCAGTAGCAGTGTTAAGGTAGTTTAAGACAATACATGTTGATGCTGAAGCTTCTGCTTTACCCCTCTAATGGCAGGTGTTTGCCCCCTGCCCCGCTGGCTGGTAGAGCTTTGCCCCGCGCTTGCTCTCCATCGGGGATGCTGAGTACCCTGCTGCTTCCCTGTTCAGGGGCACTGTGGTGCTGACAGAGCAGATCTGACCCGATGAATGTTCCTGAAGAGTTTTTGTAGCAGAGGAGCCCAGGAAAATTAAGGCTGTCTTTTAGTTGCTTCTGCTGGGAAGCCCCTCTCCAATGGTGCTTCCACCTTTAAATCCCTCTTCCTTCTCCTGGTGGTCTGAAGATTTTAGAGAAACTTTCTGCTGCTTCAAGACAGAAAAGAGTGAAGAATGATTCATGCCTTAACTGTGATGATACTTAAGATCCTGCAATAATGTGTTTTATAGAAAATTTTATTGGATAAGGTTGGTTTTAAAAGACATGTGCAACAGGAAAGTAATTAAATTAGAAAATACATTATTAATTAAGAGGTATATTAGCAGACTGAGGGCTAAATTTAATAAATGCTTGTGTTGGAATTTAATAACATCCATGTATATTAATGCAGATATTGCATTGAGACATCACAGGACAGTGCTGGAGATCAATATTTGCCTATTCATTTGGGCTATAATGATAGAGTGAATCCATTAAAAGCCACAGCTACAAATATTTTTAGATGTGGTACAATGTTGTCTGGAAGGTCAAAATGAAATGGATGATATTAAATGAAATTAATATCAACTACTATTAGCTTGAATCATCTGGACATAAAACAGTCTACATATTGTAAGTGCTAAAATAATCTTTTCTAAGCAGTGAAAAAATCAGTATGTAAAAAATATGCCTACTATATGCTGAGTTTTCATCTACAGAAATGAACTTCAGCTTTTATTGAAGCATTTAGAAGAAAGAAAAAAGGACAAGTAATCTGTAGCCTCTTATTGTGCATTACTGGAGGGAAATATTAAATAGGCTTCCAGCTTTGGAAAACTTGCTATCAAATATTTCTGTTTTAAAATTTAGTTAAAGATCAATTGTTTGATGCTTCCTTATTAATAATGAACATGTAAAAATGCTTTTTTTTGTGGTTTAGGATTTTTTCCTAATATTTCAAGAATGAATGGTATAAAAACAGTACTTGCCTTATGGGACTATATCTTTTCTCTGCATGCGTACAGCTGTCTGGCCTTTTTAGTACTAAGTATAAGTTTCTGCATTTTTTTTCCTTTTTTCTGGTGCTATACTGTGTCTTGATTATCTTCACCAAAGCCAATTGAGACTAGGACTTCTTATCACTTACCATCTTTGAGAGACTCACTGGTTACCCTTGTACAACTCTTTTCAGCAGTATTGCAAAGGCATAACTTGCTGCATATTTTTGCTGTTGTCAGTATAGGAAAGGAAGAAGAAAGGACTAGACTGATTTTAAGAGGTCTAGCTTCGACTCAGAGATTCAAAGAAAAACTCAGAAAGTCATCTAGACCAAATTCCTCCTGAAGGCAAAGCAAATTATCTTTGAAGTAGACTGCATTGCTCAGGATCTTGTCTGCTTGAGTTTTGACAACCTTCAAGGAAGGAGACTCTACTAGCTCTCTGGGCAACCTGTTCCAGTGCTTAACCATGCTCACTGTGAAACCATCTCCCCCTATCCAGTGGTAATGTCCCTTTATTGCAACTTCTGACCGTTGTCCCCTATCTTTTTGCTGTGCAAATCCAAGTCTGTCACCTCTGTAACCTCCCCTCTGGGCACTGGCATGCTGCAGACAAACAGGCAGATACCTGTCTAGCCTTCTCTATCCTCTCCTGACCAAACTACCTCAGCCCTTTCAGCCTCTCCTCAAACATCACATCATCCAGCACCCAAATAATCTCTCTAGGCCTGCCCTGAATGCCATCCTCTTCTTCCAGGCGTGAACCACTCCCTCCAGTTTGGCATCATGCTTCATTCTGTTTTGTTGTTGAGGTTGTTGATAAAGATACTAAACAGCATCTGCTCCAGTGTCACTTTGGAGGAACCCAGATTGCAAGGCCTGACAGCCCAGTTAGTTTTACACTGCCTTGTGGTGCATCCAATCCCTGTCTCCTTGGTTTGGCTACAACTATGCTGTGGAGACAGTTTTATTCATCACCTCCATTGCTCTCTGTTGGTTTACATCCAATCATTCACCATAGATGGCAGGTTGGTCAGGCAGGTCCTGACCTTGATCAATCCATACCTGCTATTCTGAGTCAGGTTTTTGTTTTCAAGAAAATGGAGGATTTGCTCTGTGAATTTGCAAGGGACTGGAGTGTGGTTCTGGGGACCTTCCTCCTTACTCTTTTGGAAGATGGATACATTTGCCATCATCCTGTTGTCAGGAGATTCCTTTGACATAGCAGCTTCCTGGTGATGTCAAACCTCTCACATAATACTGCTTGGTGCATCCTGTCCCATTTTGTATTTGTCCAGTTTACAAAATAGTTCCTAATAGGTTTGAAAGATGGACAGCTGGGGAGGCTGATCATTTCACTAACAGGCTGAATATCTTTTCTTAAAACTTAATGAAAGCCAATAAATTAAGATTCTCAAATGTAGGACTAGTTGACCATTGAAATAAAATCCCAAGGAAACTGGTTGGTTATCTGATTCTTAAAATCCTCTAAGCAAAACTAGAATGTCTGATGATTTAATATTAGAAGGAATTGGAAGAGTACAAACATGAAAACAATAATTGAAATTTGTCTATAGTATAAATAATGATATATAGAAAGAGAACTGGAAAGTTCCATTTTGTGAAAAAAAAGTCAGAAAGTACGAGATCAAGAGAAAAGTTCTTTAGTTAGTCTTTTTATGAGAAATAAAACCTTGTATGAAATGTTTCCTATGATTTTAGTGAACAGATGGGTAGTAATCGATTATGTTTACAATTGGGGCACTAAAGAAAATGTTGTCATTTTTCCCCTGCTAGTCATTTATCTATTTAGTTCTTTGACAGAACAGAGGAAATGTAACTAAACATTTTATTTTAATTAAAATGAAAGCAAATGTATTAGTTGGGAAAACTCTGTGTTCTGTTTATGCTTGGGCAAAAAAGCAAACATATGTGTCTGCCTTATTGTTTGTCACGATCTAGCATGAGGTTGTTTCATTGTGCTTATTTGGCCTACAGAGCAAAACATACTGATACTCTTCATTTTTATTAATTTTAAATAATTCTAGTGTGAGCAGTAATAAGTAAATGGCACCAAAAAAAGCACATCCTGAGAAGCATTCCAATAGTTCTGTTTTGCTTGTGTTTGTTTGTTTGGAATATAAATAAATGGCAGCTGGTGACATTTCCTAAGTGGGAGCCTGTAGTTGGCTGGTAGAATTGGAGTGATTCTTCCAGTGAAAACAAGGAGAATAAAAACCCTCTGCTTCTTGACTGTAGTTTCCAATGCCTGTCTGACTAGAGGAATACAAGAGGTATCTCTTAACTTGGTGGTATCTGGCATCTGTCTCCACTGGAATTTTATAATCAGTAAGATCCTGCAGATTCCCTTCTCTGCTAAACAGTGCAGACATAGATATCCAGCACCAAGCCTGGTACTGCAGCACAGGAACATGTACCATGCCTAAAATGGATCCCTTTAACTCGCAAAGGTTCCCATCAGCTTCAGCTTTGGATCTACTCTCGAGCAGCACAATATGTAGTCCTGAAGCTTGTTTTCTCATTTGGCACTTCTAAATGAAAAAGCTGTCAATCTAAGCTTTCAGACTTCAGAAGTATCTAAGGAGCTTATCCTTTATTTCTCTTCTGCTCAGTTTCTTCCTCTTTCAGAAATCTGCTCAGCTTTATCCCTTTTCCTTCTCAAACCAGAAACTAGGTTAATCCACTTAATGGAAGTACTGGGGTTAGGCAATAATTGACTCTACAACTCTGAACTAAATACCCACAAGCTTCAGGTGGCTCAGCAATTAAGGTCTCCTTAAACAGTTGAGCAGTTTTCCAAATTCAGCTTTGGTCCTGTGCTTGATTGTCCTGTGTAATATTGCTACAAATATATTGAGAATGTGTGCCTTTCTGGCAAAGGAGGACCATAGTATCCAGAGCTGCTTTTGGAGACTGGGCATGGTCCTGGGCAGCTTGCTGCTGTTTGAGCAGGAGGTTGCACCACATGATCTCCAGAGTTACCCCCAAGCCTTCTGTGATTCTGTGAAATGTATAGTTCTCATACTCAGATTTTTAATCTTGTACATTTTTGCATGAAGCGTAGTGGTAAGGAAAGAGAAGGCAGTATCACCTGGAGAAATAATACAAAGGAGCAAGTCGGACTCTTTCCAAGTCCCAACAAAGATTCTCCTTCATAAACTACACAAATATTTGAATCTTTCATTAACACAACTTTAGTGTATCTCGGCATTGAACTTTCAGTGGAAAGAATATTGTCACTTCAACAGAAGTCTTATCATCGTATTGCTACACTTCAGAATTCCCATTTTTGATCACAAAACATAAGCCCACAAAAAATTGAGTCTAAGAGTTGTATCTCCTCTAGTGATTTTTTTTCCCAGAAATCATACCTTTTAGAAGGGCCTTATGAAAATATTTGTCTTTAGAATGACTCAAGAGCTTTTGCTTGATAGTATTTATGTATATCTAATGCAAAAATGCATGAAAGTTCCAACTATAGCAGGGAAGTGCGCCATACCGCCTTGCCTGTTGTAAGAACCATCAAATTCAATCAAAAATAGTATTGATAATTTGAAATCAGGCACCCTTGTGGTCAGCTGATGTGTTATATAAAAACAGAGGATCTAACTAACCATTTACAACAATCTAGAGAGAACCCTGGTCTGCAGATGTTTATATTAGCCTATGAACAAATTATGGTTTTGTTTCCTCTTAGTAGTTTTGGAAGTATCAGAATAATTTCCTCACGAGATTTAAGTTTGCAAAAATGTATTATACTTTATATAAACTTTATGTAGTTATTGAGAAACATCTCATTTTACAGGGGTCAGTATATATAGAGTCAGGGCTACTTGTTTTCCTAGCAAACATCCCAATTCAACAAGGTTCTTCATTGAATGCGTTCTGCCGTATATACCAATGTGACATTCCACGGGGTAGGCAGAAAGGTCTGCTGATGTCCGAGGCTGGCACTTCACTGCCTTCAGCTGAGCCTTCTTTCTTCTCTTGCCTTTGGTGTAGCAGTGCAGCGACTCGGAGGCTGAGACCTCGCACTCTCCTTGGTGCCCCTTACATATTGCCAAGGCCTGTCTGTGTCAGGATTCATGGTTACAGGTAGCTAAATGCCATGTATTATGCTGTTTTCCGCACATCCAGTTAAGATGTTTTACCTGTCACATGCACGTGCAATACCAAGGGCAAATGACTGTTCTACCACAAGTTTTCTGTGACTGGCAACTGGTATTGGCATCATATATCTAGGAACAGCTGTTGTTGTTTTATTAGAAAATACTCCAGTGATGCTTTGTGTAGAAGCAGCCAAGGCTGTATCAGCAGCACTGCCTTCCCTCTGTGATTCGAATTTTATAGAATTTGCTAACCTCTATTAAAAATTTATTGTTTCTGGTCAACTATTTGAATTTTTTAAAGTCAATGCCATGGTTCAAAGAGTGTTCAGTGAAGCCATATGCAAAATGAATTGTGTTAGTCCCATCCCCTCTGAACTTTTGTGCCTATTACCAGATTAAATGCTTACCGTAAAATATGTTCATACAAGAGGCATTCTCTGGCATCTGGACAGAGAGTCAGTGAAGAGCATGAAGATGGTTCAGTTAGCTGGTTGTTCATCCACTAGACAGATTTGAACATTTCTGTGTGGCCATTTTATACAAAAAAAAAAAAGGTATTTTGATAAAAACAAAAGAATATACTGCTTTTATCCATTTCGGTATGATTTTCTATTATAAAAATCTAAGTAAGTTGGAAAAATATTTCCCAGATCTGTTGATTTCAAATTTTGTTCTGTGTTTCTGTGATCCTCAATTTTATTACTTTTAAGTATTTTCCTTGGTAGAAAGACCACTGATACGGTGAGTCAGTTACGTCAGATTGTGCTGCTGTGGCAAAATACACATTCGTGTACTCTCCTTGTCATATTTTACTTAAATTCTTTAGGACCAATTGGTAATTGCACTCATTGAAACGTTTCTTAGATGATAGTTTCGAGAGACCTATCATAGTAGCTCATATACAAGCTTTTACAAAAATTCACTTCTGCACATGTTAACATTTGTGAAATATTTGTTAGTATCTCTATATGGATAAAAGAATGTTTATGAAATAAAAAACTGGAACAGTAATGGGAAGAAGCATTATTGTTCTCAGACATATTGCTGTGACTGGCTCTTAGGCGCTGCAGATGAGAACAAAAATAATGATTAAATGTAATTAAGCCTTTATCTTAAAAAAAAAGAAAAAAAAAGAATACACAGTTATTTGTTTTTTAGGGATGGCAGTGCTATTTTTCTTTATGCATTAGGAAATTGATGGCATGCAATGGAAGCATCTTACTGTTATCTTCTCACTTTAGGAATGAAATAGTAATTTGTAACCGGATTTGTAAGACTGGAAGGTTTCTGCTGGAGGAGAGGGGTACCTGATGCTGTTAGCAAAGAACATGAGTAATGTTGGTAGCAACTGATTAGATTCTTCTTGGGGTGTGAACAGAAATTCTTGGCAACAATTGTGCTAACTTTTGACTATTTTTAACTATTTGGGTACATAGGCTTAAGAAAAAGGAAGAGTCAGGCTGAACTGACATCATCCTCGGGCATCATTTTTATCCCAATGCAGTCTTAGCCTTTTCTAATGTCTAAGGGTGCAGAGAATTTGTAATCTATACATGGCCTGGATTTTCTCATTACTTTAGGACTAGTTGAATATTAGCTGAATGATCAGCTCTGTAGTGGTTATCTGCAAGATGATCAATATAAGTTTAGCATATTAAGAATCAACAGAGAGAGAGACCACTTCTGTAGGCATATTCTATGAATGCTTAACCGTAGCTTTTAGATAACAAAGAGAAATTCAACAGCAGCAAAAAACCACCATTTTAAAAATCTGTAGATACTCAGTTGACTTAATGGTAAAGCTGTATGTTTTACTTCATAACTAGTCCATCTCCAGTATTGTTCTTAGACATGTGGGAAAACCGGAAGTTAAAAGACAAAAAAAGTCTGTAATCATTGTCATGGTCTCTCAAGTCTAGGAAAGGAATTTTTTGAATGCAAACTGGAAAAAGCTGTGCAAAAGTCTGCGGGACTGCTGCAGTGAACCCTGCTTGCAGAAGCGCTTCATGTGCTATGCCCACTTTATCTGGTGTTCCCTTGCCAATGCTGCTACTGTGCCAGACTAATTTTATTTTGTGGTTCTTTTTGCGGAGCTTTTTTTGTTTGTTTTTTGTTTTGTTCCTGTGACAAATATAAATTCTTTGGACAGTCAAAGTACTGAAAGGATCAGCCTGACATCAGTAACTCCAAATCTTAGTGTTTAGTCTTAAAATATAGACTTAAAAGCAAGACAGGGTGCATTGAGGCTATTCTTTTCAAGCTGTCACCTTCTTCCTTGAAATGGTCTAATATTTTGAGAATGTTCAGAATATCTTTAAGCATTTTAGTCCAGTTCAGCCCGCAGTACTGCTCATGAACTCTCTACATGCTTTTTGCTCCTGCCTGAGAAATCTCTGTAATATACATGTATGCATATACATATGTGTACGCTTATAACTATATAGATAATCTAAGACATTAAGACTTTCCTCTGCTTGTTGTTGCACTGTACTACTTATTGCAGAAGCAAAAAAAGTGATGACTTTGGCTCTGGTAAATATTCATTGCTCTGTCTTCTATGGTGAAAATCACTGAAGAAGACCTAACATTAAGCGTTTTGTTATTTGGGTATGCCTCTGGGGTGGTCTGTAGGGCTTCTTTAAAGGACGGCTGAGTGAATTTTTCATTCTACGTGGAATTGTATGGACCTTTTCACAGTGAAAGGAGGTGCTGTTTTCCTTCCCTTCCTCGTTCACATTCCTCCGTACTGCCAGCGTCACTGCCTCACCAGTGAGAGCCGAAAGTTCCTTCAGCAGTAGCAAAGCAAAGCAGGTAAAAGCACCTGGGTAAGGGCAGCCCCCGCCCCGAGCCGGGAGCTCCCGAGGGCAGCGGAGGCTGCGGGAGCGGCGATTCCTGCGGGCGGCACTTGCCAGCCAAGGGACGAACAAACAGCAACTGAAACCACTCTCTGGCAGGCTCCTTCCACGAGCCTGCGACTCCTAAATTCAAACACCCTGCTGCCACTTGCTCTACTTGTTAAATAGATATATCTTTAAAATATGTACTGCTAGGAGCGATTTTCTTCGAAAAGTTCCCAGGAAATTATCCTATTTATGATTTAAGTGAGCTGTGGGAAGAGTTTTGTTCCCGCTGCCTAATCCGCTGTGACAGCTTCCCTTCCCGTTATTTCAAATGGCGGGATTTCCCCGCTCCTCTCCCCGCTGCCGGCTGCGCCGCCGCTCTCCCCGGGCTGCTGCTCCCGCTCCCTCCGCGGCGCCGAGCGCGCA
>JAWLRI010000231.1:163441-186230 GCA_034781795.1 Crypturellus tataupa
GGCAAATGTTAGGAGGCAAATGTAAAACTGGGAGGTTTAGTCCAGCAATGTGTTTGTGTGTATGTGTGTGTGTGTGTGTGTGTGTGTGTATACATATATATATATATATATAGACTATGACCAGTATTTCCAGGAAATGAGCACCCAGCACGGACTGGTTTAGAATTTTTGCCTGTTCTCATGTGGGTACCAAGAAAGGGAAAGCTTTCCAGGATCTGTTGCTCATATCAGTTTTCCATGTCTCAGTATGGTCATACTTTCAAATATCTTAATATGCTAGTGGCTTAGTTATAATGAAGATATTTACAACTTTTTTGATGCTATATGGAAGTTTTTTGACTTGCACCTCTTCTGAATTTTCTTGCTAAATTATCAACCTTTGGTTGTGTTTGCTTAGGATACAAAAATTAAAGGGGATTTCAAACCAAGAAACATTTTTAATCCTAATGGCAATAGTTAATTGTTGAAGCATTGTGACTAATCACAAGTTTTCTTAAGGAAATGTACTTATAAAATTGAAAATCTGTACTTTTTTGTTAGTTAATAGAGTGCATATAATTTCAGAAGGAAAGTTGTTTTATCATGGTCTCCTTGGAGTTGGATATGTTTATGTTAATAGAAATAGAAAGAGATGTTCTCCAAGACTTTTCTCAGTCAGGAATTTGTTGGTATCTTTATTTGGACCACTAAATAGTACTTCACTTTAAAGTTAATGACCTGCTTAACTAAATTAGAATTCCCAAACTCGTAAATGTGAGACTCTAAGTCAATTGAAGAAAAGAGGCACTAAACATAATGTCAGGTGTATTTACTCTTGCATCTGCCTACAAATTTTTGTGACGGCAATTGTGTCTCTTTTTGTGATATCTTTATATCATTAGAAAATTAAGTTTACAGTGTCTTATTAACAAGCAAAGCAAAAAGATATTTTTTATTCTAAATGGGTTAGATATTTCTAAATAAGAAAATTTTCTCCACCACAACACCTTGATTTGCAAGTTAGAGGCATATTTCTATTTTGTAATCATGATGTTGAGGAGAAAATAATCTTCATTGCAATGTGCCATTAAAACAAGATTTTACATTGCTTGATTATATATCACTTCAGTTTGCATGACTGGCGCTATTCAAAATGTCTTCTCATGTAGGATAAAAAGTAGGTATAATGCCTGTCTGGCCAGTCACTGCTCAGAAATGTTCCTGTTTCGAATGGAGAGTGGCGGCTACTTCAAATCTGAACTGGATATAGAAGTTCCATGTACAGAAAACTCTCACATGGCTTTTGGCACCTTTATGCAGAAAAAATCTAAAGCCAGTCTGGTGTAGGTGAAAATTATTTAAACCATTTTTTTTACCAAATGTGGTTATATATAGAATATTTACAAATTGCTATAGTGAAAAAATCCTTTAGGGCAGATCCTTATTTGCTTGTGCTTTTATCTTCTAATTAGTAGCTCTTGGCTTATGCTTTAATAAGATTTGCTTACGGAAGATTGTTGGCTGTGGAAGTATTGGTGTTTTTTCATCCTGCAAGAGGAAGGGAAGAGCTGATGGCACTGGAGAGGACTGCGCTGTTGAGGCGAGCCCTTGTGATTGGCAGCAGGCATCTCGCTCAGCACCTCAGCTCGCCATTCGGTAGCGCTGAGGTGGCATTCGGGAGCGTGTGCCACCATGTCTGTCGTCTTGCGCGGCGTTTGCTCGTTGTGTTGATTTACTCTGTCAGGTAAATGAACCTAAATAGGCAAAGAAAAACAATCAACGTTTATATAATGAAGTCATTCGGATGTTTGATGTGTGTTACTGTAAATTGCCGTGGTTTACGATGTTTCCTACCTCTCTGCCTGACTATGAGTCATAAATATAGTTCATATGGATTATAGCAATCTAGCTCATATTGTACAGACAGAGACAGACATTTCAAATTACAGCTTTTCCTCGTTTTGAAGAGTAGGAAGCATTTTGGATTATGAGATGATTTACTAGGTGAAGTTTGAATTTAGGTAGCTCTCTTTCTTTTATTTTTTTTTCCTGTGTTACTTTTAAACCGATTGATTCCTGTATTTTAGCTAAATTGCAGTTGTGTTGCTAGTGCATTTTTAACCCAACCTGCAGAGCTCATACTGGCGTCACAGTTGACTACATTTTCTCAAAAGTGTAATTCTGTCTTCATATCTTCAAAGCGTGTACTTTTTGCAAGGTTGAAAAGAACATATTCTTTTCTATTTAGTGTGTATCTAAGCTGCTAGATGCTGTACACTCCTGTTCATCTTAGAGTAAAAAGTGGTATATAGCCTATACTGTAGCTTCTCAATCTCATTGGTATTATGTCTAAAAATCTGCCTTACATCTTTCCTTTACTAATGCATAGTTTTACTTCATTCTCTAGTCATTTTAGAGTTCATCAGCAAGGTCTCCTAGTGATGATGTTGGCAGACTTTGGTAAACTATGTAGTTTTTTGCAGCCCCACTGATTGCTAGTGCTGAAGAGCAGTGTTTTCCATGTATACGTCATACATTTTCCGTATAAGTAAAGTACAGCTTTTTCAGGCAAACAGCATATGGAAAGGTGTTGACATCCTATATCATCTTCTGTCTGTTCTTACCACAAAATGATGTCTGCATACATGGAAGGACTGAAAATAAATGCTTAACTTGCACCACACTGATGCTTAGATTTTCGCTTATCAGTGTACTTGCACAGATTGACGACTGCTGAAGCAAGTTGTCTGTTTTACTTAATTATTTTTTCCCTAAGAGGGAAAACTTGTCTGCTTTGAAGTGACTTTATAATAAAAGTAAAACAACATAAGCTTTTCTTATTGATATACATGCTTAAAAATGTTCGTCGTGGGAATGTTGTGGAATTTTCTTGTCCCTCCCAACTAGTAAAACTGTAATTAAGAAAAGTATGTTCCTGATCAGAACTGTTTTACATGTGTGGATTTATCTGGTTCAACACCATTAATTTGCATGGAGTCTTAAATCAACTCCTGAACCTCTTGGCTCTTTTTACTTGGTCTAGTAATAAGAGATAATGTTAGATTATGTCAAAAACTGCCTGGAATTTCGTAAATGCAAATGTTGATTTATGCAGACATATTTAAACCTGGAAGAATGTTTGTTTAATTGTGAAAAATCTCACTCAAATCCCTGCACAATTCTAACTATCTTCATTGCTGACCCACTTTATTTGACATAATGTCGTCATCTGTTTTATCACTTGCCCTTGCTGCCCAAACAACAAATCAGTCTTGATATTTGCTTGATGAAAATGCAGTGTGGGCGATTCTGTAGAAAACTAGGAGTGCAGCTGCAAGTGTTCATCCACTGACATCCATTGCGAGGACTTGCAATAAGGGAGGTATAAGGTACAGGGAGACTATGTAAACCAAATTTTTGAACGCGCAGTTTCCTTGAGGCTCTAGGTTCTGGTTTTCCTCACAGCTGATATCCCTTAGTAGCCAGGCTGATCAGAGTGAGCAGTTCTTTCCTGTTAGGCAGAGAAGGTCTTTCTCAGTGTGGAGGCTCCGTAACATCCATCTGGCTCCTTGCAGTGGAGCCACGAGCTACTGGCAGAGAGCTCCCTGCGAGGGGCTGTTGCTCACGTTTGCTTTAGCTGAGAGGTGAGTGCTGGAGAAGTGCACGTCTAAAAGCTCAGGTGTGGAGCTTGAGATTCTTTTGCCAGCGCTGGCAAAGCTCAGAGCAGGCTCACCTGGATTCACATAGCCTTGGAGAAGCTTTTAGGATTTGCTTTACTCTTTATCTGTGTTGCCTATATTGCATTTTCCTAAACATCGTCTCATTCCCTGAGAGTAGTAGGGACAGAAGAAATCTCTAGTACAGTATAAAAGCATAAAAATTTGCACACTGTTTTGTCTGCATCCTCAGATGGGAGATAGGATTAAAAAGAAAAGAATATTTTAAGAAATATTTTACTTTATAGCCATTATTATTATTATCCCTTATATATTATTTGCATTATGATACCACCTAGAGGCCATAGATGGGATAATTCATGGTGGATTGCACTGGTAGAATTAAAAAATCTTTTTTGGTGGGGATTTGCTGTGACTTGTTATTCATTGTAGTCTAATATTAAGAGAGTTTGGTAGTGAAATATAGTTGAGTGTGCTGTTGTGCATGTGCCAGCCTGGAAGCACCTTGATTTATGTATTGCAGAAGACTGATACAAAAATTCAGTCCCTGAAGAATATGAAAGTACTTACGCAGGCAGAATTTGGATATGGGATGAGTTGATGACAGCTGCTAAAGCTCACTAGCATGTGCCTGTGATGCCTCTGTGGTGCTCTTGGGCTCTCTTGTGTCAGGTGAGTAGATGTGGCAAGCTGGGGCGAGCACAGTGTCACCAGGGAGGCTGAGAGGAGTGAGCCAGGCAGCTTGGAGGGGAGAAAACGCTCGAGCGTGTTAGCAGTTGCCGTACGTACCTTTTGGCGTCTTTTAACTTGAAGTGCATTCTAGTAATTGGAAATAAAGATCAGAGGTAGATAAAACTGCTGACTTTGCACAGCACCTGAAGTCCTTAAGGAAAAAAAAAAAAAAAGAAAGAAAACACCAACACAGTTTATTCCTTTGGCTCAGTAGAAACAAATTAGACATGTCATCCAAGGACTTTGTTAGTACCTTTGTGCTGTGCTTTCATGTAGCAGCAATAGGGACATGACACTAGAGATTTTTATTTTTCTTTGTTCAGTAGACAAAAGTTTCAAATCCTGGAAATTTCAGCATACACGTGTTACCATGTTTCCAAAACTCAACAGAAATCAATATTTAGCAATTTGAACTCTATGAAATGGTTAATTAAGGTTTTTGGTGCTGTGGAGCATACTGTGCAGTGAATATGCTTTGAGCAAGTTAAGAAAGAAGATGCTTGATTTTGTGAAATTGTGAAAGACACACTTAGCATAAATAGTTAGAAAATCACTAGCAGATTTTTCTGATCTGCAAAAACTTTGACAACTTTGGTCTCACATCATTTTACCAATGTAACTGATGAATGGCTTATGTACTTGCTCTTCATAAACAGTCACGTTACTGCTACTACAGTATCTGAAAACCTGCAGCAGGTCCTTTATAAAATACTAATAGAAAGCCGTGCAGCGGCATCTTCATGATTTCAGTTCCTTGTGATACATTCTTGTATTCGGTAGCTTTTATTCTGCAACGATGATAACATGCAGTCTGAAAATCTCGGGCACTTTCATTTTAATTGTCACAGTGCAAGGATGTATGTCAGAAAAGTCTGAACCCACATCATGCTGAATTTGAAAGCAAATTTGAATGAGACCAAATCACCAGCAAAGCTGATGTGGATGAGGGATTGCTGACGGAATCACGAGTAAGCGAAAGTAAACCATATTATGTATCACGCTGACAAAGTATTCCATGTTGACTTTATTTTTAGTATAGCAGTAAAGGAGAAATTAAGATTGGAGAATAAAGTAATTTTGTACAGGCTTATGAAGAACTTTGGAGTGTCTGTGGTATGGATGTATGACAGGTATGGCATGAGAGAAAATTCAGAGATACTTATTTGGGAAATAGCAAGTAGGTGTTGGAGGTTACTTGAAATCAATACCAAGGTGAAAATTGGATATAATGCTGCTCAATGGAAGAGAAAGAATAGGAGGGAAGAAAATTGTAAGTGAAAAGAGAGGAAGAGGAAAATCCAACTATATTTCTCTGATCTAACAAGGGTAGGTACCATGAAAGAAACATCCTCTAAAAGGTAGCAGCTTCAGACAGAAAAATGGAGGTCTTTGTAATACTCAGGAGAGAGAATCAGTTGAGAAAATAATGGAATGTTTGCCTTGTTTTTTAATTGATTGAAAGGAAAGGGAGCAGAATGGAGTATATTCTAATTAAATCACTTTGCTTGCTTTACTTTCAAAGTTGCTTTTCTCCATTTTCTTTGGGAAAAGAGAACAGCTTTGCACTGTGTCTGATGAGTCATCAAATCTAGGAAGGAGAGATTTTCAAACACCATTTTTTCACATTAAATATCCTGTTATTTTTCACATAAACTGTAGGGATTTCATCTGAAAGGTTTATGGCCATGACAAATGCTGTTGTACAAGAAGAAGATTCAGCCAGTTTTTCTGATAGATGGGGTTTGCAAGTGATGTCAGTTTTCAGAGGTGGAAAATGAGAGCATAAACTTGAAATCATTTACAGTATGAGCAGTATTCTGTTTATTAAGTGGACTTGGCAGTACCTGCTATTTCTGCATATTTTTAAGATATGCCTCAGTACAGAGTTTATTCCAAAGGACATAATACCACTGACAGCAGATGGAAAATATGGTTGGCTTGGTAGGGAAGAGTTGAATCTCCTTTCAAAAAAACTAACTAGCTGGGAGTGCTAATAGTAGTGTTACCTAAATTCTAAAGAATCTGGGCATTCAACACGTTTTTAGATTGAGAAATTTAAAAGGCCAGGCATGTGTCAGTAGTCTTTAAAAAATTATAGTCTATGGTACTGCTTTCCACTTTTCATAGCTCCTAGAAATGCTATTAGACTAAAACAATTTGGGAAAGGGCTATTTTGTAGTGATGTACTGGAACTGTTCATCTCTGGCATGTGAACCTATGTAGTATTAGGTAATAGTCCTACTCTTTTTTTCTTCCCCTCTGAGTGCTTTTCTGTGTTAGGGGTGTGAAGTTACTCAGTGCACCTCTTTATATGTATTTGAATTATCATGAATATCTTCAATATGTAGGTCCTGTAGCCTTTAACATTTATAATGATTCCATTCTTCCTCTTATGTTTGTTCTATTAGTGTGAAAACAAATGTTGTCGATAATATGGTACTACGTACATACAATATGTGTCTTTATTCTAAAGGAACAGGAAAGCGGTAGTCGCTTTTCACTAAGATTTTGAAACATTTGTGCTGGCAGTTAAAGAACAACAGAGTTGGATTTAATGTATTGTGATGAATTTTGGGTGGTTCCTCACTATGAAAAGAGATGGCACTATTCAACAGATTAAAGTGCATGGAATGGAGAAGCTTTTAATATTTAGTGGATAAGTATAATTTGAATTAGTATTAACTATTTGCTTATATGGCTGATGATGAGACCTTTCACTGGCTCGGGTACAGACTCTTGATGCCAGTCGTCCCTGGTTCATAGTGAGTAGTTCCATGGTTAGCGGTACTCACGTTGCTGTGTTTGCACATACAGTAATGATCATCAGGTAGTGTTTATTAGGCTGCAGACAGCAAGGCTGTTCTATCGATAAAGGGAATGAATCCAAAAGACACGATCCCAGTTCTGATTCAGCCAGTGTGATGATGAACATCTTATTCGTGGCAAAATTTATAGTCATTTCTTATATGTATTTTGTTGATGACTGAGATGAGTATGGATTCATATCATTAAATTCATTTTTTGGCCTTTTTTGAACTGGCTTTATGAGGAAAGGATAGCACATGTGAGTTAGTGTGCTTTAGGCAGTAATTTTGTTTCTTGAAACTTCTGCATTTTTTCTGTTAACTTTTTTAAATGACATATTTAATCCATATTTTAACTGCGGTATAAAGAGTAACTTTTGAATTTTTCCCATTGTCATTGCATGTGTGTTTCTAGCCTCATTTTAGAAAGAGTAGATGGATCTTCACATGAATTTGGACATTTTCCCATTTTAAATAAGCAAGTTTTAAATTTCTGAAGTACTCTAATTATGCCTGAAACATTTCTGAGTACAGACTGACTTTATGTAGGTCTTCAGAAGTCTGTGTGTGTAAGTCTAAAGTCTATTTTTATGTTCGCTATTCATGCATGATAGGTGTAATGTAATATTCTAAATCCCATCCTAATTAACTCATTGCAGATTTTACAGAATCACAGAATGGTTAGGGTTAGAAGGGACCTCTAGAGCTCATCTAGTCCAACCCCCTGCCCTGTTCAAGCAGGGACACCCAGAGCACATGGCACAAGGTGGCATCCAGGTGGGTTTGGAAGATCTCCAGATCACTCTTTACCTTCACCTTACTCCCACTCAGTAGATATTCAGGGGAATACGTGGCAAGATCACTTACAGTTTGACTTTGTGTGCCTTCTACGTATCAAAATACTGCTTAAGACAAATGTTATGAATATTTAAAACAATTCAAACATAATTAAAACAAGAAAAATCAAACAGCAGTACTTTGGAGTGGGTCTACCTACTTTGTTTCCTTTCTGAGATAAACTGATGGTGAGAGTTGAATCAAGAAAAATAATACACTTAAAAGCAGTGGAAGGAGAACAAGACGGGATAAAGAGGGAGGTGAAGACACCAGGGTGGGACCCTGCTTGTTCCCACAGACCCTGAGGACAGACGTCTGGATGGTAGTGACAGAAATGACCTTGCTACGAAGTAAGGACAGGAACAGCTCTCAAACATTGCAGGAAATGTCCTAAATGAGGACCCTATTTACCTTCTAATTGTTTACCATCTAACTCACAGTAATTCTACCTCCTTTCAATAATATTTCACAAAAATATTGAAAAAGTATTGGAGAAATGTAAAGCAAATTAAGGGCATTTCTTTGTAACCTCTAAGGCTTTCAATAACCTATGAGAATCTGACCATTTTATCACTCCTAACCTGCCTTTTTAACCTCTCTTTACCCTCGGTCCTACTCCCCCTCTTAACTCTTAACTTTGTCTAAAGACAAAACTTGACTAAAGACAAAAGTAAAGACAATCTAGAATGTCTGCTTAAATACTCTGACATTAATACACTGCTGCAGCATATATAGGAAAAGGAACTCACTAATAATATATATGGTCTGTGCATGTATCTGTTCTCCTGCCCT
The DNA here is from genome assembly GCA_034781795.1 of Crypturellus tataupa. Lineage (NCBI taxonomy): Eukaryota > Metazoa > Chordata > Aves > Tinamiformes > Tinamidae > Crypturellus > Crypturellus tataupa. Next base: position 172,263 of record JAWLRI010000231.1, read on the forward strand.
CATCCCTTGTAAATAACTTTTTAAAGTCCTAGAGGTTAGAAAGGTTAGAAATCTCAGAGATAAAAAGTTCCTACTTACTTTTGCAAAATTTATATATTTTCTGGAGAGAAAGGCCTGCCATGCAGTAATACTTTTTACTAAATATTTCACAGTAACTACCTGAGGTGTTTCGATTTTTGTTTTCACTTGTGAACTCTATGCTATTCAGTGTTACACCAGTGTATAAAAAGAAACTGTTGTTCAGCGTGGTCAGCTACAAGGCTTTTATTTTTATATAGGCAAGAATCACTTCGTGGTGTTTTGATATCAAGCACAGCCGAGAGAGCAGAGCTTGGTATAACTAGTAGGCATTAATGAAGGATAGTCCCATAGTCACTTATTTAAGACCAAATGTGAGTGACCCAAAGCTTAAACAGAGTTTAGTTTAAAGAGATTTTTTTGTCCAAGTTTGTTCAACATTGAAGCAAGGGATTGTGTTAGAGCAATGGCTGGAGGACTGTATGCAGGAGGGAACTGCAGTGCGAAAGACTATGCGAAGGTCTACGAACAAACCGATTCGCTTTATAGGGTGTAATGTAAACTAATGCAAAACATTTTGTGTGTGTGTGTGTTCACATGTGTGTGGAACAGATTTATATAGTTTTTAACATCGCTTTGCAAGTATTGGTGAAAATGAGATAAAGCATATCTCAGCTGGAATTTTCTAGCAGATACTAATTCAAGGATTCTGTCAGTGAATATGCTTCTTTTTGCTCTTGATGTTTTGCAAGGTGATAATGTGATCTGTTTTTTCTGTAGTTAGAGGCTATTAGACTTTGCAAATCAAAACTCTTTAGAGTGTTAATGATTTTCAGGAGATTGAGCTCTTGCTCAGTCTTGCTCTTGCCTATTGAACACAGGGCTTTATGTTCCAGATCACACAGACACTGTTAAAAAATGCTGTATCACTCATTCCATGCCATTTCATTTGCATGGCTTGCCCAACACTAACTCTTTTTTTGCTTTTCCTCACTATTAGATGAGTTTGGAAGTTTGCCTTTCAGTGCAAACATCATGATTATTGTTTCATTTTCTATGTAAATTATAAATTGCATAACCAGGAAGTTTTCCCTGATTAAAGGGTTCTTTTGGGGCAGGGAGTGGTCTTTTTTTTTTTTTTAATTAATGGCTCATTGGAGGTAATACCACAGTAACTACTTTCAGAACAAGCTAGTGCTTGGTATGAGCAAGATGGGGCCTTTTCCTTAAACAGATATCTTTAGATTGACCCATTTTAGATTGTACTATACTTTGCAACAGTAAATGTTCCATGTCCTATGTTCTCATGGGATGAGATACTTTGAATAGAGAATATCCTAGTGACCATGTATTTTGCTTCTTCATTTTGTGGATTATTTTCCATTTGAATGTTAATGGAATAGACCCAGCTGTAGCTCTGCAGACCTTTCTCTATTGCTTCAGTCTCGATGCAAATGGAACAGCTTTCTCTCTGCCTTCTCTTCTATCCTTGAACTGTGTGCTTGGTAATATACAACTCTAATCTTCGGCCATCGCAGCTGCATGGTAAAACATTTAAGCATTTGAGAGTGCTGCTTCAATACCTCTTGTTGACTGATCCGTGATCTATTATAACAAAGCATATCAACCTTAGTTATTCAAAAGGCTTAAAGAAAAAAAAGAAAATATTATCTCTACAGCCAACAGCTTAAAAGGTGCCTTTGACTGATCAACTGCACCCTGTCACTGATGTAAACCAGCAAAGGAATAAAGGGATAATGAACTGTGTATTTATCAAGGAGCCACCGTAATAGTGTTGATTTCAATACCTTGTTTAGCTCATGAACTGATTTTTCTCCATTCCCTTTGGAGTGCAATTTATATAAACCAATAAGCTGCTTTACAGGCGCCCTGCTAAAGGCACTGCTGGGTTGTGTTTCAGCATCCTTGTGTTACTTAATACTGAAAATGTCCATGAGTTATTCAACTCAGCACTAAAATACTTTGTTCTGACAGACTCCTGATAATAAAGCTAATGCTTTATAAATAGATGAGTATATCTCAAACAAGTGTAGATAAAACATAATATATCTTGCAAATTTAATTTGATCTCTTGTGTACCATATATTTTGTTATTGTCTAAAAATGAGCATCTTAAAAAAGGAAAAAGTGCAAACTTTTATTTGCAGTCCTAAATTGGGAGGTGGGGCTCAGGTGAAGCTCAGCATATGCTCAGCATAGGGGTGTGCTGCTTGTCACCATTTAAAAAATATATATTTCTTAATAAGCATTTTTAATGTTCAGAGGTACATGTTATGCCTGCTCTTTGCACCATTGCTCACTACGAAAATGAAACAAAAAAAATCCACTTCTATTTATGAAATATAATAGTATTTTATTTATTTACAATTGAAGGATATTGCCACATAAAAATATCTTGTGTCCCTCAGGTGGAGTAATGGTCTTTTAAAAAGTATTTAGTGAAAAGTGGTATTTAGAAATAAAATATTAAGGTCTTGATGATTTGCATGTGCGTCAACTGCAGTCAGTATGCCCTTCGTAACAGGGAGTGTTAAGGTTTTTCAGCTATTATATTTAGTCAGGATAGCCTTAGTTTTATTTCTATTAAATTAATTAGGATACCTCCATAAGAGTTTTCAAAAAGGGTAGGCAGGTGGCTGGCTACCACGGTGTTTTTTCTCTTTGATCTCTAGCAGCATTTTGTGGTTTGCAGGGCACGGAGAACATCTAGTAGCATCAAAACTGTCTTTTATAGTGGCTTCAGTATGTGACTGAAATAAATATGGATTGAATTTAATGGTGAGAGGTGCTTCAAGCAGTCCTTGTTTTCTCCTGCCAGACAAACGGTGCGTTGTTAGAAGATGCCAGGCTCCTGTTGTAAACTTCAGGGAACAGGTGTAACGAGGGTTAATGTTGCTGTCGGAGACTACTTTAAATTGTGTTATATTAAGCTCATACTGTTCACAGTGTAAATACTTTACTGCTTGTAACTTCAGCCAGGTTTTAAAAGACAGAAGAATCAGGGTAGCTTTTGAACATCTTTGTTCTTCCTAAGGTAGAAATAGGAAAATACTTGCTTTAACATATTGCTGCGAAGATCTTTTAAAAATATGCAGTATATTGGTAAGCAGGAGAAGCAGCTAGTAAGCTGTTTCATGGTTGTACATGCTTGCAGTGCAAACCCTAATTCATTTCTTAAGATGCCGTTTTTACAAACATATCCTGCATGGATATGCAGGTTCATTTCATCCGTATTTTGAATACCTGTGTACTTACAAAGGAGACATTTTTATATAATTGTCTTTGAAAAAGAACAATTTCTTCATTTTGGGGGGAATTGAGAGGAGGCAATTTAAAATTCATGTAATAAGCATATTAAATCAGTCTGTGCAAGTTCTGTTTGATGAGACTATTACTATCACTAAAACCTCAAATTCAAGAGAACTGCTTGCTGAGCTTGCTGAGTTAAGCTGGAGCCACATGCACAGTTAACTAAAATAAACTTTGTGCAGGAGTGCAGTTAGCAAGTTCTCACGTGGTTTTAGAAAGCAAAAGGAAAGATGATAGGTTAATGGCAAAAGATCAAAACTTGATTGCTGTGCAACAGGATGACACTTTCCAGCTCTTTATGAAATAAGTGATGGGATAAAGCCTTTTTAGTTCATAATTTGTCAATATAATTGCCCATTGTTGATGTTACTTGTTATGCACAGCATGTTTACTGCACTATACACGATGGAATAGCCTTTGCAATTGGGATCCTCTGCTCTATATGGAATAAGAAGTGTGCTGTAGCCGATACTGGGACGAATTTACTCATTTTCAGTTAGGTTTACCTTAATAACTTGTTTTTCCACATGCTTGTTTGTTATACAAATATCTGTAGTGTTCCACATTTTCCTCCTTCACAAAAAAAGTAGCAGTAATGAGATTTTGAAATCCATTTTTAAGCTTCTTATTATGACTTGCTATACAAATTGTGAGTTGGTAGCTGTGTAACTCTTGTTGTCCATATAGATTTATATTGGTTGTGGATCTGGCTCCTGAGGAGCTTATTTAAATTAAGTAGCCTTGACAAACATGATACAAGCATTTAGAGAATGTAACGTAAATGGAGTTCCTGGTAATAGGTACATTACAACTGAAATCTTCAAGGTGGCTTGGGAGAGCCCAGCGCACACAGCTCTGCTCTGAAAAGAGCGCCTGCCCTTCTTTTGATACACAGAGCAAGCAATTTATTCTAGCTCAGATAATAATTCTGCTTATTTTCGCTGCCCTTTGCTGTACGTTTTCTCGCTGATGCACTGAGCAGAGCAGGAACCACGTGGTTATTCACTCCGCAGTCATCCAGCCGCCTTGAGGATGCTCTACTAAGTGGAGGCCCCAAGTAAGTTAATGGAACTAGAGAGTCCCCATTCGATTCCCTGGCCCAACAGCTACTCCAGGGTTGTGATAATGGAGCCCCCAAAATAAGCAAGATAAAATGTTTTCTGCAGCGGGGAGGCAACGGCAGTGGAGGGAGGAGCTCCTTGGCATGGGGCCTCTGCAAGGATGGGCCTCTGCTCAGCTGCAGAAACTTGGCCCAAGTCTCAGCTCACCTGATGTCGTTCCCTTACATTCCTGCAGTCCAGGTTTTGTTAGGATTTCCCCATACGAATGGAGACTCCATCCTCATGAGTCTAGGCTTGCGCCCAAAGGTGCAACATGATCATAAATGTTTATTATAACTCAGTTGCTGTATTTAATGTATTCATTTAAGAATTTTCAAAATAACTTGGGTAATATATATCTGGCACACTTTCAATCTTCTTAATCTGTGATTCATTTAGGAAAGAACAACAGTTTATGTAACTCATGTTTTCAGGTTTGCCATGCAAAAGGCTCTGAAACACGAATTTGGATTACTCTGAATTTTAAGTGTCTACATTTTACAGCATTATAGGTTGTTTTTTGATAGTTTTATTTTCATGATTACCCAATATTTCTAAGGAGTATCCAGTTTTCATTTGTCAAAATATTCTTTCATTTTAACCTGCATATATATATATAAATATATATATATATTTAACCAGTAGTGCTCAATTTACCTCAAGGTTTTACCTCCTTTTATTTAAATTATTGTCTTGTGTGTCCTGCATATCTGCAATAGACAACAAGGTATAATATTTTAAGCAAACCCTTCCCAGCTCAAGAAGTCTTTTGTGTGGGGGCACTCATCAAACCTGTTATGAGAAAGACTGTTCCTTTGTCTTCAGGAAACATACCTGCTTTTGCAATTCTTGGTTTTCATTTTTACTTTTTCCCCGTATTCTGGGAAAAATATGAACCTCCCATTTTTTTTTTCTCTTTGCCTTTCTTAAGGGATCTATAGATATATTTGGCCAGGTTGACTAGCAGCTGTTGCTTCTGGGTACCGTGTAGGGTGGGTGCAGGAATGGCGAGCAGACTGATGCTTCTGTCCCAGTTAAATTTTCAGTATGTGAGAAATGGAGAAAGAATTAGTACTGTTTCTGTGTGTTTGTACTTGTACACTTTCTTAAAGGCAGGTGGTTGCAAACTGCTGATAAGCGTCGAGGAAAGAGTAGATGAACTTCCGAATTTGTAAGGAAAGTTGGGGGACTTGTGTGATTATTAGTTTGTTTTACATTTTTATAACTGGGACATGAGAGTAATATTCTGAATTCTCTTAAATTACATTTAGGAGTGGTCTTGGGGATGTCATATGTGTTGTCCAAGTCAAGATAAGTAGATGAGACATCGAAAGGGAAACAAAGTCCCTCACTGCCAATCCCTCACTCTAACCATCTCAAGGAAAAATACCTCACTGAATGGTTGTGATAACCATTTTTTTATTATTATTTTTCTATTAAAGTAGAAAGGAGAGAACAAACAGAAAGGACTATGGAAGGAATCCGCCACTTAATTCCCATAGCAACCAGTGCAAACAAACCTTTGACTGCAGTATGTCCTCTTCCAGATAGGGAATTGCAGCTCCCGAGGTTTAATTTGAAAGAAAGGTCAAACTCAGCCCTATTACTTTAGGGAAAGGATATAATATTGAGATTACTGTAGTACTGAGATTCTAATTACTGGTTGTGCCCACCTCTTGATATGCAATGTGTGAAATGTTATGTAGATAAAATATAAAAGCTATTTTATTTGTGTTCCAAAATAGTTATATTTGTTTCCAGAATACTTCCCATGTTACTGTGTCATTGCAGAAACAGAAAATGATGTCTGCTAGCATGAAGAGTTCTCATTCTTAATTCTGAAGGTGAGAGGCAAGACGCCTCAAGTGAGCATTTGAAGGACTGGGTCTGCCTTGCATGAAACTTAGCTGCAAACACGCAACAAGGAGAATGAAATACAGTGCCAGGGTTTTTCTTGCTTTTTGTAAGATCATCAGGTGCTCTGCTTGAGGATGTAAGATTTAACTAGGTTTTGAAGAGCCCCATCATCAACTTCCTCTTGCCCTGTGGAAAGGAAGAGTAGCCAAGCTAGCTAGGTAAAAGTGAATTATCCGCAAGATGTATCCTGTAGTGACCCTCGACACTTGCAGCTGAACGACGGAGTTGTTTGCTTGTTTTACATCACTCATTACACTTCGTGCGGAGCATGAAGTGAATTCTGCATAGTGTGTTATAAACCTTTTTTGGTCTGTAGCCGATTTGATGATAAAATAGAGTGAGTGGGACAGTATCATAGGAAGTGGCAGCTTTGGTATGAATGTGTGTCTTCAGATTGGAGTGGATGACTCCCACATTATTATTTTAGAAACACAATGTGCTCTACAGTAGTAAAATGAACCAGCCCCCCTCAGTGAGTGCCCTACAGAAGCTGTTCTATTCTGGGGAGTGCGGTGGGGTGGTTGTTTTGTTTTGTATTTTCTCTCCTCCAATTAACTGAGAACCTTGATCCAAGTGCCTTGTTAGGTAGGCTGAGCTGGACTCCATGCCAGATCGCAAACTCCACTCTGCCAGCCAGGAAGATATTTCGGGAGGATAATGTTTGCCTACTAAGAACCCAGTCAAAGAGCATTTTTACTCCTTCAGGTATTCAGTTCATGCCTTGCCACTAATTATGAAGATGGAAAGCAGATACCGTGAGCACCTGATGTTTTTCCAGCTTAGCTGTCCCTTCTAGAGCACCGTGTGGGTGCCAGTACGGCACTCTAAAGGATTTCCTTAGGAATATGAGCTGTACAACAGATGCTTCATGTCTTGCATTTTAATACTGAGCATTTATTTGCACCAATAACATTTTGCTAAAAATGAGTATCTCTTCCACTTTGTGCTGCTAGACACACTTTGCGTTTGTTCATTTATCTGACATTTATGGATCTAATATAATGTTTTTTTGCAAAAATACTGCAGCTTTTCATGCATTACTGAATGTATTTTTTTATAAATTCAGATAGTCAAAACTGAGGGAAAAATGAGAAAATTTCTAGAAAAATGTAGTTCTGAAGTTAGGATTCTTTGGAAAATTTTTATTGAAAATACCTGTAATATATTTTCAAGAATATTGAAAAAATTTCTACGATAGTAGAAATTACTCTTTTTCTTGGCAAAAAGCACAGGAACCTCTTCAGGTTGGCGGAATTCCTTGTAAATGCTCAATAATAATTATGAGAAAAAACAAAAAAGATCACAAAATTAGGAACCAAGGCCTAAATTAGAGGGAATTAAAATCTCTCATGGAAGCCAAATTATGTTAAACTTTGCTTTCATAGAGAAATTACCCTAAAAATGTATTTCAATCATTAGTAAAACAGATATTTGCACTAAGGTATCTTTTTTCTCTGTCATGAGTTTTAAGTGTACATTTGTCTCATGAAATATGTATTGTGCTCTTCTTTCGTGTTCTGGAAGTACAAGGTTTATATATGAATAAAAAAACAATGCTGTGTTCCACTGCTGACAGTGTTCTAGAATTGACCAAGTCCTTTTGGTGTAATGCTCTTTCTAAGCCAAGAATGATACTTACCAGGAAACAAACAAAACCCTTAGCATTGATTTTTTGCTCTCTGGAGTGCGATAAGAATCTACAGTCATGAAATAATTAAAGAAGTCCACGAGTGTGTGTATGTGTGTTTATTGTTGTTAGATTTTTGTTGTTGTTTGATTTTATTTTTTTTAATAATAGAAACCTTATTGTAGATACATAATGAAGACTGAATATGTGATTCATATAAGTATCACTTCAAGGTCAGAATTATTGCTTTTTGTAATACCTTAATATTTGCTTGCAACTTTTGTTGGCTTTGCAAGAATCAATATACAGGGAAGATAATAATACAATTTCCATCAATAGTATGAACTTACCAGTTTCTAATTACCTTTCTTTTCCACTTCTAGAACGTATTTATGTTTTAATTTCAGAGAAGTCTTTAAGTACAACTAGGGAGTGTTTTCAAGGGGTAATGAAGAAAATTGAAGCATTTGATTATGTTGTTGAGTCTGTATGTTTTCTTTTTCTATGATTGAAACAGAAGTAATGTATGCTTTTTTCTGCAACTTCTGTGAGCTTATAATGAAAATTAAATTAGAAATACCTGTAGGGCAAGTAAAAAGAAAAAAAAAACTTTGGAAAAAAAAGTAACAATAAAGCAAGCAAACAGAAAACTTAGGAAATACTGCTTGGATATGTGTGTATAAATACACAGTTCAAAGTTGCAGCTGTACTGGAGAGATATGTTTTAAAGTTACATCCTTTGCAGTTCAGGTGACAAAATCAGTCAATGGCAGGGACTATTAAAGCAGTCGGTCACAGGAGAGTTGGATTCCAGTGTCATCTTCAGCTAGGAACTGAAATTCTCTCTTCAGTTCCATTTCATTCAAGCACACAGGGTTCATTCGGGTTGGCTTGATTGTATTTTCATTTTTCGGGTTAGGCATAAAGCACTTGTAAGGCCTCTTTTAGAATAGAAGCAGCTATGCAGGAAGTCTGCTTAGTTAGTAGTAAGAAATGTTTGATTATAGTATTTTTTGAGCTTTACTTGTAGAGTTTCTCCCTTTTCTTTCTTCAAGAGTAATTTGCAAATTTACTGGGCAGTTGGCTATGATTCTTGCTTCATAAGCACAGCTACCTTTAATCGAGAACCTCGTGGAGACATTTATATGAAAACTTGTTTTTTCTTTTTTAAATAATATTCCGTCTTTGCTTTCCTCATTCACATGCCTACACCTTCAGTCCCTTGGGCTTGACTGACAAAATGGGATGAATGATAAAGCACGTGGGGATTTTGTCTCTGCTGATGCTCAGAAATTATCACTTTTATAGGCAAGAAGTTTGTAGAAATTCCATTGCTGCCTGCAGTCATACTGTATTTTCCTAATTTTCTTGAAATATCTTCTTTTGCAGTACATGGAAAGTAGGCTGCGATTCTCACTGTATGCCTCTTTCTTTGACAAATCAAGTAGTTCATGAACTGAATCACATAACCTAAAAGCTAAATTGATAAAGACTGATGTAGACTAAGTGTGTGCATATAGATAGATGTTTAGATATAAATATATAGCTTATTAAAACACATAAACCCTTCATTTTCATGTGAGGTATTCACAGTGCTGCATCTTTTGCAATCAATGCAGTTTGCAAAGTTTCCGATTGTAGTTTGACCTAATTTTCCGGTTAGATCTCTGTTCTACATAGGCAAATCTGAAGAATACTCTTGGCCTTTTCAGATTATGTCAAGCAAATGCAGTTGTGTCACGTTGTTTCAGTGTGTTATAACTTTGGTGAAAGCTTGCAGACACAAGATACATAGCTTTGTCCAAATAAAAGAGCTGAAACCCCCCCATCTTTCATGAGTTGCATCACTTTAGAAAGTTTTTCTGTAATAATCTTAGTTCACAGCAGCTACAAAATGAACTGCAGACATACACACAGAATGCATGCAAGAAAAGCCATAGAGATTTTCTGATAGTGGGTTTTCTCCTGAGCTAAATTTTTTGAGTCAAGTTTAGTAGGAGAACAGAATTCACACGTGCAGTAATGTTCTTAGGAATTTCTTTGGAGCACGATTGTTTGTTTTAACATCATTTAGACTTAGATAAATAAGGGGATATCTAGGTGTTAGAACTGTGTGGTCTGTCCGTACTGCTGGAGCAAGGCAAAATTGTTGTCTGAGGCAAGCTATAAACAAACAGCAAAGGCAGGAGCTATACGTTGCAGCCTGCACGGATGAATGGACAGCAAATGAAGTGTGGTACTGCTGTGAGAAGCAAGTGGAGGAAATGATGTGATACCTTCATATAAGCTTTTTCCCCTGTTTAACAGCCTTTTCCATACTGTCACTCAGTTGCTCTTACTATTTTTTTTCAAAACCTTTTTTGGAAGAAGCATTTGGCCTGTAGGCTAGTCAGGTCCTCCTAAGAGTATGTGCAAGCACAACATTCCATCAATGCCTTTCTCTCCTTTTATATGTGCTTTCTTAAGCAGTAGTTTCTGAACGCAGTCACTTTATTTTAGAATTTTCAGTTTTAATTTGAGGAGTATATTGTCAGGATTCTGCTTCTTTTGACATTTAAGAAAGATGTAAAGCATTATCTAACTGTATGCCCCAGGCTCAGAAAGTAAAATAAATCAAAATTTATTATATTAAAGGAGTATTATTTTTCCAAAACTGTGGTAATGTAGTACTTGGGATTGCTGGTATCAAGCTTCTGCATAAAAATTTCTAAAATTTTAGAAGCCAAAACAAAAATCATTGTTTCAATAAGCTGTGCGTCTTTTGTAAGGCACCCGTAGTTTTTAGTTAATGTACAAAGTCAAATAAAAATGTAGCTAGAAAGAATTTTATGTAGGGGAGTACAAATCTAAACGTAAATTGGATGAGGCAGTATGAAAAAGCAGTGGTGTGTTTATTTATTATAACTGATTTTCATTAATTTCTTCCTTTATCGAAACTCAGACCTGCTTTCCTAATTGTATAATAATTTATATATATATGTATATATACATAAAATACTTTCTGAAATAAAGCTAGTCTTTTCCATTTCTATAGCAGACCATCTGTATGCCACTTAAAAGGAGCAAGTGGACTGATTTAACTTGAAATGCAGGCAATACTGTTGCCCTACAGATAAAATAAAGTGTTACAATAAATTTAAAAGCCAGTTCACGGAGATGAATGATGTACCTGCTAGGATCTAGTAAACCAGTTCAGATGAAATGAGTTGGTTCTTCTAAATACAGATCTTTTAGTGATGCATAGAAGGAAACATAAATGTTGTCAGTTGTGTGCAATTCTCTATTACATCTGAGAATAAAATCCTAGCTGTTGCTGCCTATGTGGAGTGTACTTAAATGGATTTTTTTTCTGTTAGTTCTACTGGAAAGAGAAAGTAATAGTGGGTGGTTACAAGCTGTATGTATTCTGTGGATCTCAAAAAACTGACGTTACCACGGGGCCAAAAGGGCCCAGGCAGCTGGTTGACCTTCAAGAACTCTCTCTTCAAAGGCTTCTTTAAGTAAAGACATTGGATCCCTTGCTCAGTGGGGCTGAGGATCTGGTGACAAAGGATGAACTCTTCAGTGTCCCTTTATTGTTATTACCAGAGTCTGTTCTTAGATTTCCGTGGTCCCTCAGTGTTGGACATTACCCACCATAGGGAAAGACAGAGTTATGTAATACTTAACTCAGCTGAGTGTCCACAGCCACGGGATCTATCTGGGCAAGCAGGTGGAGCTGCCTCCTGTTGTCAGGAGACCGGGCACTCTCATCTTTGGGAGGCTGGGGTGTTCAGAGGAGATTCCTGATGACTGGAGAAGGGCAAATGTCACTCCCAGCTTCAAAGAGGGATAATTTCAGACTGGTCAGCCTAACCTCAGGTCCTGGGAAGGTTATGGAACAAATCCTCTTAGAAACCATTTCTAACCATATGAAGGAGAGGAAGGTGATTAGGATCAATCAGCATGGATTTACAAAGGGCAAATCAGGGTCTGCTTAACCTGACTGCCTTCTGTGATAAGATGACTGGCTCTGTGGGCAGTGGGAATGACTGTCGCTTACTTTGATCTTTAATAAGGCCTTCAGTGCTCTGTCCCATATTATGTATGTTGTTACAGATGCATATTGTGATCAATGACACAAAATCTGGTTGACAGCCAGGGACTAGTGGTGTCCCTGAAGGATTTCAGCTAGAGCAAATACTGTTTTGATGTCTTTGTTAATGATCACCTGGAAAAAGAGGTGAATTGCACTCTCAGGGAGTTTGCCGTTGATTGGGGTTAGCAGTCAATCTGATGGCAAACAGGGCTGCTATTTAGAGGAACTGTCACTAATGAGCTGATGAAAACTTCATGAAGTTCAATGAGGGCAGATGCAAAGTCTTGCTTCTGGGATAAATAACCCCGTGGAGTAGCAGAGGCTTTGGTACCAACAGGAGGGAAAGCAAAAGACAGCGGAGAATGAGCCAGGGCTCCTGATAGGCAGCAAACTGTATGTAGAGTCAGTGCATGCAAAGAAGGCTGACTGTACTCTGGACCGTGTTAGCAGGAAAGGAGCTAGCAGGGTGAGGGGAGTAATCTTTCCCCTCTCTTCAGCCCTTTGGAGTACTGTGGCAGGTTTGAGCATCCAGACAAGGACGGTGCCCTGGAGCGTGTTCGGTGCAAGGGCTCCTGCAATGGTCAGAGGGTCACAGCACATGATGTATGACGAGGCTGGGGAGCTGCCTTCATTCAGCTCTAGGAAGAGAAGGCTAAGGGGAGACCTTCCCGTTATCTTCATCTCTATGAGAATGGGGAGCTGGGTTCTTCCTACAGGTGCATAGCAGGAGCACTGAAAGCAGTGGACACAATGGATGCATTAAACTTGACAGGACTCCCTGAGTAATCTGATGTAGTTGTCCCTGCTTTCAGCAGACATCTTCCCCAGCACAAGTGTTTCCTAACTCTGTAATCAGTGCTTAAAATAAGTTAGATGATTTAAAAAAATAAAAATTTTAACTTCAAAATGGCTCGAATGTTTACATTCATTGTCTTCCCGGGCAAGTAGGAACTCTGAAATGCAGTTTTGCCAGTATGCTTGTAGCAGCGAGCAAAACAGGCCTGGAAAGCTCTTGCTAGCAACTCACGAGATTCCCCTTCTGGCATCCTGAAATCAGCTGCATTCAAATATGCCACGGATCAGCACTAAAGGTGTTTTTCCAAATTGAATTCCATTGTCAAAAATGTTGAGATTTACTCCTTACTCATTACCTGAGACTGCAAATGAACAGAAACCAGACAAGTAAACCAAGCATTTCTGGATTGGGGACAGTTTTTTTTTGTCTTGTTTTTAACATAGTTGCTAGAAAATGAGCAAAGCTTTTCATATAACAGATATTTTTGTTACATAAAAGGCTTTGTTCAGTGAAAACCATGTTCTGCATTTTGCCCTCATTGGGAACAGAGCCAAGAATTTAATGTTGCCTTTGTATTTCACTGCATGTTTGAGGGGAAAAAAAAAACAAAAAACAGGTTAATCTGAGAATGAGCCCTCACTAAACATGTTCAATTGTTAATATTTCTAACAGTAAGAACATATTAATCCATGCCAATTAAGACTGACTTGAATCTTAAAGGAGACTTTTTCCCCCCTCCTCCTTTTTACTCTCCACAAAATCGATTCAGCTTATGCGCTATTGTCTGTATACAGTATTCCAGTGATGTTAATTTGCCATGAATTCTGAGCTGCAAGGAAGTTACAGAAATTCAAAATAGAGGTTTATTGCTCTATGTAGAGGAAAAAGCTTAAAGTTATTCAAAGCCTGTGAATATAAAGAAGTTGTTTATTTTTTTCCTGAGGTAATTAAATCATAGAATCATAGAATGCCTAATGTTGGAAGGGACCTCTAGAGATCATCTAGTCCAACCCCCCTGCACACAGAGGGTCACCTAGAGCACGTGGCACAGGGCTGCATCCAAGCGGGTCTTGAAGATCTCCAGGGAAGGAGACTCCACAAC
>JAWLRI010000231.1:186330-198041 GCA_034781795.1 Crypturellus tataupa
CCTGCCCCCTCTGCCTGATTTTTTGCGTACAGGGATGCATTGCTGCTGGACACTGAGGAAGTGACGCTTGAAGACTAACCAGCTCTCTTGGACCCCCTTCCCTTCTAGAGCTCTAGCCCACGGGATTCTTCCGAGGAGAATGTTGCTGTTGTTCACACAACTACTCAAATTAGAACAAAACCCTTTTTTGTTGTTGTTCTAATAAGTACAATTTTGTTCAGGAAAAAATATTCTCAAGTCTGTTAAACAGTATGAGCATCAATACATATTTACATTGCGTCAGTAAATAAATATAAATATTATTTATGCCATCTCAGTAAAGAAAGTTTATTTATAGAACTTTATTGCTATATCTTGATGCTAAGATGATAACAGCTTAATAAAAAATTATGTCCTTAACTGCAGCATCGGCAACATCCAGATATACCTTTTGCAGTTTGACTGTCAAAATCATGGTCGGGGACATTTGGATAGTTGTGGTGATGGTGTTTACCTTGAGATGCACTGAAGGAGGTGACCCTTCTGTGGGATTTCTTGTAAGATTTTGCTGCAAGACAGAGGATCAAACTGCAGCTGTAATTTTACTTCCCATTAGCTGTCAGTTGGAAATCTGTTGGGAGGATGTGCTATTCACACATTTCTTTATAAAAGGATCTGAAATTACATATTTGAGTGTATTCATTTGACAGCCTGTGCTTTATTTCACGTGGAAGTAATGACATGTTGGTGAGGAAATAAATACTTTGGTGCCCATGGAACTTAGTTACAATATGAGTGAATGAGTTTTTCATAGAAGGTGCTCTTTGTGGGGAGAATATGATTTAAACATAGATGAAATGAGAAATAGTCTGATAATTGCATACGTTAAAGGGCTGTACACTTTTATTCTTCAGTCTTTCGCGTTTTTTAGTTTGGAGTACTTCATTTAAAGTGTTTTCAAGTGACAGACTTTTAAGCATGACAGTCAGTGGTGTATGGACAAATCCTCCAATAACCTCTTACACAGTGGTCGTCTTACAAATGCTAAAATAAAGCGTTTGACCTAGCTGCTTTTCAGTAATTGTCTGGGGATGTTGGTTGGTTATCACAGTTTTTTTGAGCTTGATGGGTGAAGCTTTTACTGAGCTAAATCCGTGTGTGTGTGTAGTGGTACCTCTCAGGCCTTTGCAAGAAGTGAACTGCTTTTACTGGGCAATTTTAGTTGCAGATGCCAAAATTCTGCTCTCTAGGTTCATGGCTGTTACCTTTCAGTGGGAGTGAGAAGGGGACCCAGCTGGCTCTGCCATGGGTGTAATATGGGGGAATGAAATGTCTTTCTAGATCAGAGGGAATTACCGTTCAGGTGGGAAGGGAGGAAGCTGTTAGAATCTGCCAAGTGTAGGAAATTTAGATTAAAGTTTATTTCATTCAGCTATAAAGTGAAACCCTGAGACTTGGCAGGGAGTATGTGATGATTTTCAGTGATCTTAGTGGAAAGACTTGCTTGGACCACAACAGAAATTGGATCAAGCTCTATGTGTTTCATTTTCTTCAGGCTTAGGAGTAAAAGATTCATACAGTTTAAAGACTCTGAAGATAAGTACCACTTCTTACTGTAAATTACAAATCATCAAACCAATTTTACAGTACTGTATACTATAAAGATATAAATGATGACTACAGTACCTTCTGTATTTTCTCTATTTTTTTTTTTTTGCCATGATGTATGTTCGCTATTGGGGTACCTATATAATTATCCCTCTTCTAAGCACTGGAAATGTTACACTGAGAAAAATAACTTTTTTCTTTGATTTGTTCTTTTTTTCCTCAAAAATCTCCTTATTACCTATTGAGGTCTTTCTTTTTCACCATTTTGTCCTTTCTTGGTCATAAATGATACACATAGTTATTTAAGATCCTTATGCAGGAAGTGATCTCAGAAGAAAGTGTGCTCATGCACCCTTTCTGGACTGTGAGATGGAGTTAGATCCACTTAGAACATAGACACAGGAGGGATAAGTTAATTTTGAAGGTGTAGGTCCGACTGAAGAGCCGTTTGCATCCTAATTACAACTTCATGCTCAACTGGAAAGAAAACACCTTGTCATGGCTCCTTCTAGACTCACACACTGCTCAAATGGGGATAGGATCTGACATGTGCAACACACACACAAAAAGAAAACAATAGTGTGATAGAAGTGAGGTGTCCTTTGTGTCTTCAAATAATAGATCACTAATTCTAAAATGACAGCTTCTACATTTTCAAATCAGAGGGATTAGCATGTTAAAAGTCTTTGAAGAATGCCATGTGAACTCACTGAAACAACTTGTCTTGCTTATCCCTATTTTTCATATAAATGACTTCAGCACAAAAAAAATACGGAATTAAGAATGGAAATCCCATTTTTTCTGAAAAAATGGACAACAGTCTAAAATAAGAAAACAAAACAGCACACAGGACTTGATCTTTTTAATAGCAAATGTGGCTGATTTGCCAGTTAAAAGGCTCCAACAGAGGTCCTACGAAAACATTTGAGCACAATTTAGCTTTAACATCTGAAAATATATTCAGTGATTGTTTAAGAAATGTTTGTTAATATAGGCTTAAATTACTCCAGATCTGATTCCATAGTTTATGGCATTATTATGGTATAGTGAGAGGAATATTTCTAAAAGGATTTTTTTTTTCTTCCTACATAAGCAATAGTGAAAATATTTTATTTTTGTGTATCATATCATTTTCCTGCAAAATATTTCTTTCAGTGTGAATTTGAGATCAGATGAAATCTAAAAATATCTCTATATTTATGTTGTTTGCTCACCTTTTTCTGAGTTCTTTTAGGTAAAGAAGAGCTTGCTTTAAGGAAAGTAGAAGTCAAAGTAAAATAATAACCTACGGAGCTTAATCAAATCTCTGCTTCTACTCACACAAGTTATTAATTTCTTAGGCCAGTGCTGCTCAGAATGCAGCCTTACCCTGTTCCATAGGCAAAGCTTGCTCGCGTTATGTCAATGACTTCGTGTTTGCACTTGGAAAGGCATTGAATACAACTGCTCCAGCTTGATTTTCCTCTCTGCTCAAAAGCTGCCAAAACCAAATATTGTGTTGCAGTTGTGGTTTTCCAGCTAGGGAGTGATTCAGAAAAAAAAATGGCCAAATTGGACAAGTGTATTTAACACACCATTGAAAGAAGTTTAGTTTATGCGGTTTTCTTGCATCTAATTTGTTATCTTCAACTCCAGCGTTCGAATAATCTAACCTCATGTTCTTTGTTGCAGCTTTGTGTTATATCCTAATCACTGGTCTTCTCTTCACGCTCCACTCTTCCAGTCTTCCCCTCTACTTATTTTGGATGGTTCTTGGTGTGCAGAAGGATCTTTCAGAAGTATCAGAAAGTCCAAACTGATTGATTGTGCAGAGCGTCCTGGTATCTTTCATGCCTTGGCAAGAATCTTTGTAAAGTGAACAAATTGATTTTAGGATAAGAGAGCTATTTAATCACTTAATTCTGTTCTCTGGTAATTTTTTCTTATGAGTGCAGTAGAGACTTAAATTTATGCAAAGATTATATTTGAAAAGTAGCATTTGGCACCTTCTCTGTGAAACTGTAAGTGGAGGGATTCCTTTGTCAGAAGAGCGTTTGAAGGCACAGTACATCTCCAAACTTTATTTTTGGTAGCATCCTTTTGGGAATGTTTATTTAGGAATGTCTTGCTGACATAATGATTCTTTTTCAGTAGGGTTTTGAAATTATTGATGAAAGAGACTTTCTGGGCAACATAAAAGGGAAAATGTGCTTAGCCATTTAATAATATGTAGCATTAGTTGTTACTCAAAATATTATACCAGAATAAGTTAGTTTACTTTGTAAAGAATAAGCAGCGTCATAAAAATCCTCTTACTATGGAAACAGATTAGGGGAGATACTTAAATTTAGATTTTTTTAAAGTAATTATTAGTATTACTGCTATAAGTCATATCATTCAAAGACATAAATACGTAAGGGCAAACATCATAGCTTAGAAAAACAAATCCCATATTGTGAAAAGAGTATATATTTACTTCTTACATTGTATTATACAGAGTATTATAGCAAATCTCTTTGCAAGGAAATACTGTAAAGGATTTGTGAGAGTGTCATTGCTCACACTTTCACCTTTCACTTGGAAAAGCTGAGTGGGTTAGGTAGTCCATTCCTGAACAATCTGCAGAGCTTGTTGTTAACACCTAAACTGCACAACATCAAAGTTAACGTAGGTCTTCACTTGAAAGCATGTTTTCACTTTGAGATTTTGACTTAGATGTGCTCAGAACCAAACAAAATATTCATATATACATATGAGAAGCAAAACTTCTGAGCTTCTAAGCTTAACCTTTCTTTAGGTTCTAGGAGATGTTTGAACGAATCTGATAATAGGAAGTCTTGCTGAAAGAATGTTGAATATCTCTTACAGAAACATGTACGTGTTACCTCGCTGAGAAACAAAAAATATACCACAAAATAAAAGGTAAACCCTATTGAAAATTATTCACACATTGTAGACATCCAAGGAAACATAAATTGTGTTCTGTCAAAATCTTGCTGAGATGTGTTGATTCATACTGCTATATACTATAAAATATCTGAATGCCAAAACCTGTATATTGAATGAAAATCATTCATGTTTACATTTTTATGCCCCTATAGATGTGTATAAGTGCGTAGCCAAAAATCTTGCTGTGTCCCAGAGATTCTTCACAGTCACTAGCAGTCCCTGGAAGATGGTTCTCCTTCCACTGACCCTGCGGTACCAGTTTCCTGTGCCCTTTATCCACTGTAGCCAATTCTGCTACATTTTGATAGATTGGAGGATGGGTGGATTTAGGATTCTTGATAGACTCTTCTAGAATTTAATTTACAGATTTTAGGCTCCTTTAAGGAAGGCGCCTTCATTACCTAGTTGGCAGTATTGAAACACAAGAGAAGTTCAGGTAAAATTCAAACACAAGCATTTTTTCTCTTTTTTTGCATTCAAAACAGATAAATTACAAATATTTATAATCTAAATAACTGCATAAGTGAAAAAGGTTTAATTCTCATGCCAAAAATATTGTTTCAGAAATACCTCTTTCTTCCTTATCAGTTGGACTTTATGTCCTTGCTGTCAAGTTGGCAGTCAGGTTTTTGATCTTTTTGCATGCCTTCAACTTTAGGTTGCACCTACTCAGGAGAATTTGTGAAGTGCCTTTGGTGGCTTTTCACATGCCATGGTAGAATGCCTTTTGGTATTCTAAAGCTATGTATAATTCAAATATCTGTGTAGGATAACTTTACATGACTCCTGATTGGGACCAGAAATCAGTCATGTCAGTGCGACGTATGTCTAGATTTTCCTACAGAATGAGAAGATATGTTAATTGGAACACACACACAGAAAAAAACTGTGGCAAGTGCTCATGATATGTTTTTCTTGCAGAAAAAAATACCAATATGTGTGTCTTTGTTGATACATTGGGGCTTGTTTATCTTTTTTGGGATACATTGGGGGATACAATTTTTGTTGATACATTGGGGCTTGTTTTAGCTTTTTCAGGTTGAGATGTTGTAGAGATTTTTTAGGCCTTATGGACTTTGCAGCCATAGATTTGGGAGTCTGAATGCATCAGTGCTGTAGCAGCAAGCAGTAAAGTAGCAATGAGTTTCAGGATTTTTGAACTGACAAATACTAATGCTGCCAAACAGGAACCAGGTTATGTTATTGAGATGATTTAGGTTGTACTGTTTTAGTGAGGAGTAGAAGCTGCTGCAAAGAGAATTAAACATATTTATTTTCTCTACTTCTTGAACTTTCCAGATTATATGATGTGGTGCAAGTATTTAGCTAACATTGATTACATGTTAAAGTGTTATGCTTTTTTTAAAACTCTTATATATTTGCTCTGTAAATAGATTCCCTGGGATGACTTATTTTAGTTCTTTTATGCTTTAAATGTGCTTTCTTTCTCCCCAGATTGTGTGGCTACTTGAAAAGTTGAAACACTAAAAGCCCAATTTCTTTCTGCTCTTGCACATGCAATCCATTTGCACAGTGGGATTCCAGCTAAGTATAGAAACAAGAGCAGCACCCTGGGGAATGCGTGCACCTAGCAGAGACCTGAAAGCTTCCATCCTTGAGCTTTGATAATGGTATAATGATCATAGTGATCATACTGTGCTGCATCTCAGGCAAGAGAAATTAGGGAAAAACAAAAAAAGTTCCTTGCTTGCTTTATTAATAATGCCCGTGTTTCATTTTAAAATGCTACTTCTATATGATTTGCTTGAAGACACAGAGAGCGTTGCTGAACTTAACCGCTTTTCTTAACCTGCCATGAGCTTTTCTGTTGTCGCACTTGGCAGGTGAGTTAAAATGTACCTGCTGGCTCTGTCAGGAATGTGTTGCGCTTTATAAAACTCGCTCCCTGTGTTCTGCTGGCTTCACTAAGTTTTAGGTCATTTCAGCTGTAAGCCGGCTGAAGAAGTTACTGGAGCCACACAAGAGGTGAAGTCTTGCCCGATTCAAGTAAAGGCTTTGATTCCACGCTCTCCATTTAGGCTAGCACTTTGTCAAAAGACATACTAGGTTGTTAGGATTCTATAGGAAAAAAAACAAATAATGACAAATGGTTCTTGTTCATCCTTAGTAATAATGGCTACTGAGCAAACAGAGGAATGATTTTTAAAATAAATTAAATAATCATTTCAGAATCAGCATTTTCAGCACTTCAATTTCATTTCCAGAATTGTTTTTCTCTATCAGTCACTATCAGGATTGATAAATATAAAGGTAGCACTTCCTAAGCAATTACAGAAAATACTTCTGTTAATGAAAACCTCTTCTGCTTTACTGTGCTTACATCTGGAAATGTTTCAGATTTCCAGAGGACCATCTAGGGTCATTCTGTTACCAGAGATGATGATAGTGTGTAGTATAATGTGTGATGCTATGCTATAATTTTCTACAGAACAATTGAGAAAATTATTAATGCTATACAAAGAAGACGGTTAGCTTATACTATATTATTCATTAAGAATTACCCAAAGTTCAAGCATTAGGAAGGACATCTGCAGGAAATTTGGAGCATTCAACCGCTTCTAAGAGATAATATACATCAGTGGTTTGAAATAAGAAAAGTAATTGATTTCCCAAATTACTTAACAGGTCTTTTATTTCTCAATGAGAATAAAATTGACACTTGTAAAGCTAAGCCCTCTTCTGTAGCTGAAAATTCTGCTATTAATTATAATAATATCAATAAAGTACTTTATTGAACAAAGAAAGCATTCAGGGTGAGGAAGGGAGGCTTGAGAACTGGCAGAAATAAGCACTCTTACTGGTTTAGCATGATAAATAGATACACTGCCATCACAAGTGTCTTCTAGAAACTGTGGAACGTATTTTCCTCCTAGAAAGAATAGATAAATCCCAGACCTCAACGAAAACCAAAACCCTGCAAGACTTGCACTAGCTTTCATAAGCATAAGTTATGATCCTTTACTTCTTGCCATTGCTGTTAGTAGTTGAACAGTTTTGTATTTGATTTAAATACATTTAAATTTGATTTAAATGACGAAACTTGTCATGTGTCATTTTGGTAAAGCTGAAGAACATAAGTACGTTTTCTCTTTTTTCAGTGATTCTAGATCAGCTGTTGAAAAACAAATTTCTACAGCCACCTAAGGAAGGGCAGGTTACTTAGTTGGAAAAAGTTTATAAAGTACTCATTCAGGCTCTTTTAAATATAAAAAATACACAACACAGTTTGCAATATAGTCAGGGCAACTGAAGCTAACCCATTGCAGAGTGATCGTAAGAGGCCAGTGCTTTCTAGCACTCTGTTTTTGTTGTTCAGTGATAAAATGAAAACAGAAAATACCAAAATGCCTAGGAGAGCCTTTTGAGGTCCTGCTACATTGCAGCTAATACATCTTGGGCTCCTAAACTCATTGAGCTCCTTGATAAGTCATTTCTTTGATTCCCTGACCAGTTCCAATATCCTGAGGCTAAGCAGTTGCTTCCACTGTGATTGTCCCAGTGAGTCACCAACATTCATTTCTTTTGTAGAAAGATTTTATTCACTACTGTTCAAGCCTAGTTTGCTAAATACGTAATTATGAGGTTTTATGTGCTATAACTGTATTGCTTCGAGCTATAGGTATTTTGGAGATTTAGAAACCTTTACTATGGTTTGCATAGGTATGCTATTGTTGCTCTAAAACCTCTGGAGGATGTCACTAAGAAAACAAACCTTTATGGCATTTATCCCATCTGTAGTTCAGGGAGCAATCATGTAAGAGCAATACTAATAACCTGTCTTGTTATTTTTATTCTTTAAAAACTGTCTGATATATTGTTATAGATAGATATATCACTATATCTAAAATAGAAGCTGGTGATGACAGAAGTATTAAATCTAGAGAGGAGAGAAATAATATATTTTATTAAGCATTTTCAAACGTACTCACATCCCCTCTTTATTGCATCTTTAGAAGAAAATTAATTGGCATAATGGACTTTGTGAGATTCAAAGAAAAAAATAAGAAATGACCACTTTTTCCTCTTTAAATGAGTCTACCATGACTCTTTGCAAAGAAATTAGCAGGATTTCTCCTAAAAGCAACGGGAGAAATTTAAATTCTGTAGTAAGTAAAATAAGTTTTGACATGCCTTGTCGCGGTGGTGGTTGCTTTCTCGTGGCTTAGCGAAGGCCCCACTGGTCACAGCGCCCAGCCCTGCGACCTTCTCTCCATCCAAAGCCTCGTAAAGGCTGTTACAGGGGTCAGTGCCTCCTTTAAGCGTCCTGCCCCACATGTGCTGTGAGGAGGTGAAGCGAGGGGCAGCTCGTCTGAACCTTCATTGTGGTCTGAGCTGGTTCCAGCACGCGTAGGACCCTTCCACACGGATCAGAGCTGGTTCTTGCGTGTGCTGGACCTTTCCGTGCGCTTGGAGCCGGGCAGCCCCCGTCCCCGCTCCCTCGTCTGCCCGAACCGGCCTTTCCAGTGGCTCTCCCCATGGCACTTGGTGTGCCTCGCTTCGCCTCGCTTTTGGTAGCGATAACAGTCATTTCCTCGCAGAGAGTACTTCCCTTTGCAAATGTTTCCTTAAAGCCCTCTCAGCTCCATGGGGCCAGCTCTCAGCCGTGCCCAAGTACTGGGCAGAGGTAGCACAACGGGGCTCTTAGCGCTGTGTCTCCATGTTACCCACTGTGTGCTGCTGTGATGGAAAGAGGTGGTGTGGCCAGGGTGGTCACGGAAAAGCAGCTTCTTGTTGCCTGTGGTGCTGGAGAGAGGCTCAAGATGCTGCAGGCTTCTCCTTGACAAAGCAAACTCCTGCTTCGCTTTTCAGTCACTGTGAGATTTATGTACTTAGTGAAAAACTCAGGACAGTTGTTGGTGTAAAACATGAGGAAATGTGTCGTTGGTGCCTTCAGGGAAGGTTATGTCAGCAGCAGCTGTGGTGATACCAGAAAATTTAGATTTCTTCCTTCTTCTGTTAGGTTTTTTTATTACTTTTTTTTTTTTTTTTCAGTTGCATTTTCTCCAAAGGAGATTTTCAACTTCTATGTTTAAAAGAAAATAAGGTCAGCTTTAAAGCCATTTAATTTCATATTGAGGTGACATCCTATTTGGATGTGCAAATCAATAAAAGGAATGTAATACTCATGGGTAGAAATCCAGACGGACACAAGCCCTGTCTGATCCTTCAGTGCAGTAGACGAATAAAAAAAGCCATTAGGAAAAAAAAAAAAAATGATCTGCTTTGAAATTTTCATAGTTTATAGTGTAAAGGGGCAAAAAAATGAGGTGATAAGAAGGTGCTGGATGCTTTTCATGTGTCTACATATATGTGTATGTATGTATATTTGTAATCTGATGATTTCTTCTTGTTTCTTGTTACCTAAAGATCTTAATTGCGTGTCCTACCACCATGCTTCTGAAGGGGTTGTAGGCTCACTGATTCTTTTTTAAGAGGAAAAGGTTCAAGTAAATCAACAATCCGAAGTACCATAACCCTACTGCTTTTTACCTCTGCCGAAATTTTTTTTGTTCTCTCTCTCTTTTTTTTTTCCTTAAATAAAATACCCTCTCCCTCAGCTCCTTGAATTCTGACACACGTGGGAGGTTTTTTTTGTTTTTCCCCGCAGCTAAAGAGGCAGTATGTTTGTTTTGGCTAGTCGTTTGGAAAAAGGAGAAGTGGAGAAGTGCCCTTTTACCACTGAGCACTAAGTGCCCAGTTTGCCTGCTATTTTAGCTGCAAAAATAAGTAGGATATGCAAATGAATCAATGTGAACATTTTATAAGCGTGAGAAGCATATAAAAATGATGCTGCCTTTTCATGCTGTGCAGCTTGCACATATTTAAGTCAGTTTTGAAAATGAAATGCTTTAAAACAAAGGCAAAGAAGAGATCTGTTTGGAAGTAATTAAGGATCAAGTCATAAGCCCAGTTGAGATATACAGAGTAAATTATTGAAAGCTGAAGTTGAGAAGTACAATAAATGACATTCACAGAAGAAGTAGTTTTAAATATGCAATATAGACAGTCTATAAAATTACAGTGAGCTGAGTGGATGTGTATGCAGAACTCTGCCCTTAGAAATAGGAACTAATTAAATAAAGACTTGCCTGTCAGTTGCTACTAAAAATGCTACCCTGCTTTATATTATAAATGGCTCTCTGCTTTATCTGCAACGTGTTTCTCTGTTAATTTAAAAGATTTTTTGAAGGTTAAAATTATCTCTGCAGAATAATATATAATAAAAATAGCAATACATAAAAATGATATCTAATATATAGTAAATATAAATATAATACGTAGTAATGGCGCTTACAGGGTAGATTTGGTGACATGATGTCAGAGACTAAACTACAACATTACTGTACGCAGCTTGGATTCAGAAATGTTTAGAAATATTTGCAAATGTATTAAGCACTTAAGCTACTGTTTGAGAACAGTCACACAAGAAAAATGTTTAAACATTGCATGCACCTAATTTACCTTATCTTAAAACCTCCAGTACTTCAGATAATTAGCTTAAGAATAAAGTTTTTACTTTTCTTAGAGTTGAAAGCATGAAAGCAGCTGAGGCAGAAGTTTAGGATGCTAGCCTGTAGGAGTTACCTTAGCTTAGGAATTATGGATGTTGCTGTAATGTATGTAATGTATTGTCTTTCATTTCTCCATGCACACAGGGAAAAATAATGCAATAAGATCTGCCTTGCTCTGGGCCAAGCTGTTCTCTGCTGTTGTACCTCTAGATTTGTGAATACATGGACATTTGGATATGGACTCTTTATTTTGGAGGATAAGAAGGTGCTCAGGACTAGTCAGCATGGATTCACGAAAGGGAAATCATGCTCGACTAACCTGATAGCCTTCTATGATGGAATGACTGGCTGGATAGATGAGGGGAGAGCGGTGGATGTCATCTCTCTTGACTTCACCAAGGCTTTTGACACCGTCCCTCACAACATCCTCCTAGACAAGCTCTGGAGGTGTGGGATGGATGAGTGGATGGTGACGTGGATTGGAAACTAGCTAGATGGCAGAACTCAGAGGGTGGTGATCAGCGATACGGAGCCTAGTTGGAGACCTGTGTTGAGCAGTGTCCCCCAGGGGTCAGTCCTTGGTCAGGTCCTGTTCAATTTATTCATCAGTGACCTGGATGAAGGCACAGAGTGCTCCCTCAGCAAGTTTGCTGATGATACGAA
>JAWLRI010000231.1:198141-228053 GCA_034781795.1 Crypturellus tataupa
GAGGGGACCTGATCAGTGTCTATAAGTACCTCAAGGGAGGCAGTGAGGAGGATGGGGCCGGCCTCTTTTCAGTGGTGACCACCGACAGAACTAGAGGAAATGGCCACAAATTGACACACCAAAAGTTCCACAGGAACTTAAGGAAAGATTTCCTAACAGTGAGAGTGACAGAGCCCTGGAACAGGTTTCCAAGAGAGGTTGTGGAGACCTCCCTCTCTGGAGATCTTCAAAACCCACTTGGACGACACGTCGTGCCACGTGCTCTAGGTGGCCCTGTGTGTGCAGGGAGGTTGGACTAGATGATCTTTAGAGGTCCCTTCCAACCTTAACGATTCTATGATTCTGTGATCCCCATCTCCTTCCCTTAGAGCAACAAACACCAGGCTTGGGAAGCAAAGGGGCAGTGTTATGTGTTAGTGAAGTCGGACTAACTGGAAGGAGTATGGAGTTTATTTTGTGAGAGTGTAACCAGGAAGCAGACCACAATGGGGCAAACCAATCTGCCAGTTCTTTGCTACCAGATGCACAGCTCCTAGCTGTGTCCCTCTCCTTTCCTATACCATGACTGATTGGGAAATCAGTTCAGTTCAATAACCAGAGGCAAAATAACCAGAGGTTTTCTATCCACCCAGTGAGCTAATTTGAAGTGAGATGGCAAGAAATGGTAATAAATCTGAGGAAGTAGGTTCTGTATTTTGATGGTTCTGAACTGTTTGGTTTAATCAAACATGCCTGTCTTGTCTAGGCATGAGCTTCATCTAAGCATCTAAAATCATCATCTCCAAATGTCTGTACACCTCGTGGCCACCATCTCCTTGGACTTTGGGGGGAAGCTAACTTTAACTGAACATAACATGAACACTGTCTTAAAAAAAAAAAAAAAAAAAGGCAAAAGTACTTAATTAAAACATTGGGAAGACTAGATTATGTGACTGCTGAGCCCCTTGCCTGGATTTGGAGGGCAATGACGTGACTTAGAAGCTCACTGTCAGAGATTCTGATCATAGGTTACTGGTACTAATCCTCCTAGGCCAATTGGATCCAAACTGTTGCTGCCTATTGATTTTTCTGCATGCTTGGTACCAATTATTCTCTTGTTAGGGGTCTTCACAGAAGAAGTAAAGGGAGCCCCCGCCTTATGGGTCTGTAGCTAGCCTTCTCCTGAATTCCCAGAAAACGTGTATTCTGGATAGAGTCCCAGCATGTTTGAGTGAACATGTGTCAGGGATAAAGAGAGATTATTCTGAAGCTGGCTGACCAGTGCCTTATCCATGCAATTGCTAAAATTTGTGGTTCTTAATACATGGAATTAATGACCCTAATACACGGTGAGGAACTACAGTTGTTGTGCTGTAGTTGGTGTTTGCTGTTTTTCTGGGATGTGCATTTTGGTCAAATTAGATTTTATGGTTGAGTGTAGGATTAGATAGGGATACAGCTGTGTCATGGACTGTTTGCTTTCAGTCATTTATATTGCTAGGTATCAAAAAGTTTGATACTTTGTGGGCTACTTCATGCTACTAGGATATCTAGCCAGCTCTGGAGTCCCATTCCTTCACTCCCTGGTGGAAATGCAATGGGAAAAAACGAAACAAA
The DNA here is from genome assembly GCA_034781795.1 of Crypturellus tataupa. Lineage (NCBI taxonomy): Eukaryota > Metazoa > Chordata > Aves > Tinamiformes > Tinamidae > Crypturellus > Crypturellus tataupa. The sequence continues at coordinate 199,738 of JAWLRI010000231.1, forward strand.
ACAGTGTCGCAGCTGGTGCATGTTCCTCTGGTAATGCTGTTGGTAAGGCAGCTGTGATAGATGAGATGGACTCTGACTTTTGTATTTTAAATTACTAGATCTAACCCCATTTACAAATAGCTGATTTTTACTTTACTTTATCACTAGATGATAAACATCAAGTAGAAAGTGGATTTTAGAAATAAAGGAATTCCCTGTATTTAGAAGAATGATTCTATTTAAAATAAGCATTAAAAAAACTTGTTTAAGCTTCAAGCTTATTAAAATTATTTACTCTAATTCTATAAAAAGATTTTAATTAATTACAGTTTACATAAGAAATAACAATAATGAAGGGTAAAGAATGACATAAGATTTCCATAAGATTTTACTGTCTAGCTGTATAATTAATTTCGGTCAAACAGAATCTTAATGGCAGATGTGGATTAGTTTTCTGTTACCTGTGTGTGGCAAAAGACCTAAAAGGCACAACTAAAGTGAATAGGATAGGATGGGATGCTTAAAACAAAATAGCTGAATTTAGACAATGTTATGGATGTTATAGATTTAATACTGTTAAGATGGATCAGTGCTTAGTTTTTATCTAAAACCTTAAGTGAATCACTTGCTCCTCGTAGGATATGCAGAGTGGTATTTGAATGATTTACTGTCCAGAGGTATGTGAAATTGGTGTCACAGTTTAATTAATTGTTTAACAACGAAGGAATGTTAAATTGGAAAATAACACAGTAAATGCCCTTGTTCATGTCTTAAAACTCCTGCATCCTCCTATCAGACTGTATTTCTCAGGAATTTGTTCATATGTGTTGTGAAATAGAGGGTTGATCTCTGTGTCATTCAGTAATGCATAGGTCTTTCCTGGCCTTTGTTTAGAGAGAGCTGTCACTGATGGGCAGTGAATCTGTTATAGCACAACTGTATGTGAACAAGCTTTAAGTAAGGAAATGACACACATACCAAGTTACTGTATATATATATATATATATATATATATATATATACTGCATACATATGTATTCCCAATTGAATAGGCAGAACTTAAGCAAATGCACACATTAAAGCTGCTAGTTTAGAAAAACTTTGGGTTCCTTTATCTTTTTACTTTTCATCTTTTTTTTTTTTTTTAAATGATACCTGCCCTTTTCCATTTAACTGTTTCCTTATCATTCTCACAGTAAATGTGACACACTTTTTATTGTTTGAAAGTTTGGATTCCACACTAGTGAGCACAATTACCTAATGAAAGCAGTTGTATAAATTAATGTTATAATACAATGAGTAATTCTCCCTTAAATCATTTCCCCAGTGCTTTAAAAGGTAACAGCTACGCTATTGTTTGTAATGTAATCAAATACTGAACTCTTTTTTCTTTTCTTCTCTCTACTGATTTAATTGAGTTGCAGAAGATCTGAATGCATAAAATGCTGTAGAAAGGATACATTGATGATTACAAATGTTAGCGTAGTGCTATAAAACTTACAATACATTATCTTTTTTAAAAATTTCATGCCTAATATTGGAAGGCTCTTGGTGATGAGAGAATTTAAGACTTTTTGGAAAATTGGAACAGATGTTTGCCACTGTTTACACACATTTATTTAGGGAAAATAAGATATTATTATTTGATTAAGCCGTCAGGTTTGATTTAGAACTGTGTTCACCCTACAAGAGTCTTGTTCATTAGTTTTAGATTAGGCACTGAATGAGAGAGTCTTTACTGGTGGTTTACATCTGTATGTGAATATATATCTGTTTATGTGGATGCGCTCTTCACATATATAAAACCTTTGTGTTGTTACAGTAATCATGTAAGAGGCCATCACTCTCATGCAAAGGGCATGCACAAGACTTCAATGCCAGTCAGAGTTGTTCCAGTCAAACGTTATAATCCTCTACATAGTTTGTTCAATCTCAAAACGTTTATAATTCCAGAAATGTCAGCACTTCACCCTTCCGAGTTTTAGAGATGAAGGCAATATTCAAGTTTAAACATTATGGCCAGCTGCATGATGATGTTTAGAAAATGACTTTAATCACGAAAAAAAAAAAAAAAGTTCTGCAGCTTTAACAGGCTGTTAGGCCCATTTGGTCTAACCTTATGGTTCTCAAAACCATTCTAGGGTGGAACATCTTTGCCAAAATCCATTAACTGTGGAGTAAAAATAGCCAGGACTGACCCATGTGTAAGCCCCTTAGTCTATTCTGTGTTTAAATGCATTGAAATACCGTATAAACAGTCTGTCTATCAAGAAGGAATGGGCCTGAAGTCGCCTTAGTACTACCTCTACAACCCATCAGTATCATCAGCCTTCAGGCTTTTCTAAGCTTCAACACAGTACTGAATCACTCTAATTTATTGTCTTAAATCTACTGTTCTGTTGGATGTGAAGCTTGTGGCTGTTTTCTAACTCCAAACTTCCTTTAATTCTAGAAGGGTGATTGATGAGGGTTTGCTACTATCCCCATCGACAATCTGAACCTCTTTAAGTAAATAACAGAGTTGTCCCAGAATGTGTAATCTTGTATATATTCTTATTGGCATAATCTTAAATTGTATTAATTTATCTTTACCAAGAGCAGCAGAGACGAAGTGAGGAAATACTGATATGGAAGAGAGCAAAACCACCAGGGAAGAAGATGAATCTCACTTTGATTTGGCTGGTTAGAGGTTGTATCATATGGTATACAATTTTGATTTATTATTTCTCGTGACTTTTAAGCAGTTATTTCTGGCTTCATAAAAAAACTTGTAGACATTGTTATACTTCTGATTATTTAATGTCTTATTATTCATTAAATTGTGCTCTCTTTGAAGAAGAGTACTTCAAATGGGGTAATAGGGCAGAGTTTATTAAAACTTGTCTTCTTCCCCTAGCAAATAGCTTACATGTTGCATTTAAGAATCTCAGTCTACCCCTTTTCAGCACTTGCTTGAACAGAATACTGTGGGTACACTGTCGTCGTGAGCAAGTAAGGCTTTAAATGGGATTGGGATATAAGGCTGAGTTCAGAAGTTCACACAGCAGCATTAAGATGATCTGTTTCATCTTCCCTGTCAGATTCTTTCCCTTCTGGACATTTGAAAACATTAGGCTACCACTGCCAGGTAGAACATCTTTGATGTGTCATGTGAAACTCATTCCCTGGAGGAGTGTGATTTTTCTGAGTGTTCAACCCTGACTGGGGTGCTGTCCTCACAATGCTAGATGATTATCAACCACATCCTATTAACATATAGAAACAAAGCTGAGCTCCAGAAACCACGTGGGTTATAGTTTGAGTTACCCTATAGGTGTAAAGAATACAATATTAAACTTCTTCTATTAGACATATTTCATGAAGATTTTACATGTACGCTAGAAAGCCTAATATCATGCCTATTATTCATGAACAATATAAAAATGGCCTCCTACTGTTTTACTTGCTCTTAGGCTATTCTTAATGTGTTAATGGAAGAAAAACACTGTTTGGACCTGAATGCTACATTCTTAAGTTTTTTTTAATACTTTTCAGTAAGTAATGCATTTGTCTAAAGTAGTTATTAATTTAGGTCCCTCATTAAAACACTAATGACCTGATCTTTAAAAAGCTGAGTTTTAAGCTTAGTTTTAAGCAAACGGTTAATCCCATTAAAATCAATGAGCTTTTCATTAATAGGCTTAAAGTTAAGTAAGTCTTTTTTGGTGCATGTTCAGAACCTAAGATGTGATTCTGCTGATTATCTGTTCCTCCTACCCCATCTGTCTGTGAGGATTTGCTGGTGTTACAGCTTCAGCATTACATACCAAGCTAGATACTCTTCAGTAGTTGTTGGCACTCGCATGGAAACTAGGAATGTACTTATTCAAATTCTGTGGCAATTTAGTAGGATTTGGATATTTAAGCAATAATACAAACTATGTACGTGAATATTGTCTCCTTTATCAAAGCTAAGTTAATGATTTTTTCTGCTATATTTGTTTTGTTAAAAATAATATACACCAACCCTACTTTCTAGATAAGTGAAGAATGGTGAAGTGATTTATATCTGAACAAAAAATCCAGAGTAAGATAGGAGTTAGAAAAGACTATGCTGATCAAGCTGAAGAATTATAGGACTAAAGTATAACTGCCTTTTACTTAAAGTCCTTACTGACCAGTTGTCTATTTCAGTGGAGCTTTTGCATTTTTTTTTTTATTTTTTTTTTAACTTCCAAGCTGTTCAGCCCTGAATTATAGTTAGATATGAATTTTTGAAAAACACAGGTTGGGTTAAGTACACATAAAGAACTGATCACAGGCAGATATATTCAATGACTTCTAAGATGCTGAATGTAATTTGCTATTACTATAGCAAAAAAAGATAGTTCTGCCAAAGTCTACTAGTTGGAAGACTTTTGTACCTTTCCTATAGCCATGCATTGCCATTTAAATGCACTCTTCCTAGGAAGTCCCTAGGAAATCACTTAAAATATCACTATCGTTTCTGTGTATCTTTTAAAAGCCACTTTGAGACCTTTTACCTTAAACTCTTCTGTTTGGATTTCACCTAATTTTTTTACATCATTCATTTTTAAGGGAATTGCTTTACAATACAGCAAAGTAGAAAACTTAGGAAAATGTTTTCTTGGCATATTTTGTAGTTTCACTATTCGGAGGAACTACACTGATGGTGTAAATAATGAAGTTGTTTCTTACCAAATATGGTAAGAAACTTGGCTAAACTTCTTGTGTTGATGTCTCATAACAGAAAACCTGGTGATCTTGGGAATCTTCCAAAGTTCATTTCAGCTTCACAGTGACAATAAAAATACTTATTACTACAAACAGAGCTACAATTTCTTTTGAAATAAAAGGATATTTAACAAGTAACATGCTCTAACAAGCATTTGCTCATTTTATTCAGGCAACCTTCTGGAAGACATTGGGTATTTTTCTAATTTCTTCCTAAAAAAAATTGATAACTTAGGTACTTCTGCATTTGCTTTAGTAATTATCCATGGAAACTTCCAATAATGAATTAAACATTTTTTTTGTTGTTATTATTTACAGGCAGACATTTCCTATCTTCCCACCCATCTGCCTACAAACACTTGTACTCTCATCTCTATCCCCTTCATCCATCCATCTGGGCAAAGCTGCCTTTGCAGTTTACATAGCTCATTTGTGTAGCTTGTGAATACTTGACAAATTGAAGTTACTCTGCATTTCACAGACAAGACGTTTTATTCTAGGTATCTATGAGGAAGTTGTGACTTGTCAGTTGAAGAATTTGGTAGTTACGGGCAAGTCAGACTGAAATGGAACTGGATACATTTATTGATGGATGTGATAAAATGAGAACCATAGAGGTTAGATGCTGGTTGAGCTGAAATAGCGATGAAAGAAGACAAGAAGAAAAGAGTCAGGAGGAGAAAAAAAAAAAAAGTTATGCACATTTCCAGAAAACAGAGAAGCGTAAATGTAACAAAGAGTACAGCCAGAGAAGAATCCATGTGGTATTGGGTAGAAGGAAATTTTAGAATTACGGTAAGAAATCAGTGTACTAGCAACAATGCTTGTGTAGTCCATAGTGATTATAGATGGCAGAAGTAATGTCACAGAAGCAGTCATAGGCTAAGTAAATTTCATTTGAAGTATAAGGTGAAAAGGCGTGTTTTTAAATACAGGCTTCAAATTCAGAGTTGACATACATGGGTATCTCCATTGCTTTTCTTTCTCTTTACTTCCATGTATATTACTCTAGCAGCCTAATTGTCAACAGCTATGAACAGAGCCCGTTACTCTGCTTTATGTCCTTTATAATCATACTCTTTCTTCAGTTTTCCTTTTTTTTTTCTGGTGGTAGCTTTACTTCTAAATAGGATTTTCTTTTATTAGGGTTTTTGTGACTACCATAATCACATTTTTAATTTGAATAGAGGGAACTTGGAGAATAATCTGATCCAGCATCATAAGGAAGTTCAGAAGACTACACCAGAATTTGTTGAGATGCCTAAACTGACTTAGAATTTTCCCAATTTTCCACACTTTTTTTTTCTGATTGACCACAGTGTCTGAAGGTCCCAGCAACCCCACTTGTATGATTAGATGGCTATAAAAAAGATGGTATCAGGGTGTTGTTAGATCTGTAGAGAAAGATCTTTGTGACATTTTATTGAAGCCAGTAGCAATTTGCTTCTGGTTTCATCTGACACTCGAAATAAGGCTAGTAAGGAGTTAGAATGATTTTCATCATTAAAGCAAGTAAGTGAATGGCGAGATGGCCCAGCTTTGTTACTGGAGTTGAGAGGAGTGATTCTGAGTCTATAGTAACTGTTTTTCTTACATGTGAAAAGCAGATGAACAGGTTTACAGTCCTTTGAGTGTATAAGCTACTTTCTTTTCTGCAAAAACATGAAGTTCCTCTATTATTTTACTACAGTTACCAGTGTTTAAGATAGATTCTTTGGTTATTGCTTATTTCATTTTGCCTCCAGAAAACTTTGCTATTTATTGTAGGACCCCTGGAGTGGAATTGTAAATTCAGATGTTTGGATTGATGATTGTTATAAACCTCTCTGAATTTTAAGGAAAAAAAAAACCCTCATTCAGACATGAAAAATACTTGAAATTTTCAGACTTGCCAAATACATTTTAAAAGCTTGAGAGAATAGTGTTTATTGCAAATAATATACTACAGAATAGTATACAAATGCAAATAGTATAATTCTGACAATTTTCATGATTGTCAGAAAGGCAAAAGAGCATGAAGAAAAAGAATGATTAGAGAGAAAGTTAGGCAAGTATTTTTCATGACTAAAAAAATATTTCACATCTGGTTTTATTCCTGGGAGGAATGCAGTATGCGGTTTCTTTTTTTTCTCTGTATTTGAAACATCACATTTTGGGTATCCTGTCTCACAGGAAAGTCTGGCATATGGGTAAGGAAGAGTTTTCAAACAGGGTCCGGGAAAAGGAGGGTCTGTCATTTTCTCTGTTTTTCCCTCTGAAATGGCGAGATACAATTTTATTTTTAACAATAGCTTGTTTATCACCCTTCTACCCTGAGAAACATATGTATATCTGTTGCCAAAATTTCTATGTATATATATATATATATATATAAGGAATATTTTAGATGTTTTAAGGACTTTCAAGTATGAAGTATTTAACTGGTAGCCAAGTACAGAAGATAAATGTCTTCATGCTTTCTTAGACTTTAAAGAATACACAGGACCTTTACTTTTTTGTATTTTCAAGCCGTATTTTGGAGTGTGCAAAGCCCTGGTTGCTGATTTCTGAGAAATATTTTGTTAGAACAGTACCCGTGCGTTATACACAAGTGGCTGCTGCCTGGTCTTCCTACTTAGCTGAGTAATTGCTCATCACAGACTCATGTGTTTGCTTTGCTCCCCTGTTGGGTGACTTGACCTTTATAAATGGGAGGAATTAATCAAATCAGAGAATTCTCTGTGAAAGTGAAATCCTTATTCTGCCAGCAAGTCCTTTGGGAAGAGGGTACAGAAGGGAAGAAAAAACTCTACTGCTTTGGGAAAGTTAAAGGATTTTTGTGCCTTGGTGTTATCCTTGACTAAATAGACGTACTTCAGATATACACATAGGTGGATTGCAGTCCTGTTGAGGAAAAGAGAAAGATGTGACTCAGGTTTATGAATCATCTCTCTCTGTTTCCCAGTTGTTCCCCTCTCAGCAGGTAACGGCCAGTGTGATTGCATGTGCAATTATAGCTGTAAAAAGAGTGGCTGGATTTTATCTGACTAATTGTGTTGTTACGGCTTCGTTTTCTGACAGTCGTCCCCAGTGCCAGCAATATGTCTAGCTACAAAAAATGTTTCTTCAGTAGCTGGTTGCAACACAGCCCTTCTGCGATCTTGAAGTTGCTCTGGGTCTGCTTTTCATCTGTAAAATAGTTTGTGAGCCTAACGAGAACAGACGTTGAATCCCTCGATCTCATTTTAATGTCATTTCTCTAACTAACCATTCATCATAGTTGTTAACTGCCTATCTATATACAGTATTGTTTGTAAATTAAATCCTTTTTCCTCCCCTGTTTTGTTTGCAATCTTTGGAAATCTTATTTAAAGAAGATGATTTATTTCTCTGTTTAGCTACTCAGTTCTTAGAACGTATTTGCCAAACAGGGTACAAAACCTTCCAATTCATAGTGTTTAATAAATAGTTTTATGTACACACTCATATAAAATGTCCTTTTACATGAAATGGTCTTTTATAAGTATCTACAGCAATCAGCAAGTCTCTTAAAATGTCCCTACAGCCACCACTCACTGAGGCCATTTATTATTAAAGGCAGCATAGCAAATTGCAGCGTATCTTGCACATCGTTTAAGCAAAGTGACAAGTAAATGCACTTTTTAAAGATCTTCTTATGGCAAGAAGCTTGAAGAAGCTCCGTGGTGGTTCTGATCTGCGGCCAGTGCTGTGCTGGGGTCATAGCGGGGCTCTGGTGTGACCTGCCTCTTTCCACCCTGGCTGTGGAGAAGAGCTGCAGTTCTGGTGAGACCTTCCAGGCCTGAGGGGTTTCCTTGGGAGAGAGGGTGGATAATATGTAAAAATCACTCTTTTTTTTTATTGAAAGGATTAAGACTTGATTTTTTTTTCTGTATTTGGAGAAAAAAAAAAAAAAACAAAAAACAAGTCCCTCTTCAAAAAAGGACTTTTTTTTTTTTAACGACAAGAGAGATTGCTCTTTCTTATATGTCTTGTTGGACCTCTGTCTTCCCATTTCCTCAGCGTTTTTCTTCTCTCTTATTTGCAGATGTTGCCATGTTTTGATGTTTTGCTTTTTTTATTCTTTTTTCTTTTTTTTTTCTTCTTTATTTCTCATAACAAAGTCTGAATTGACATAAGCCTTTATGTGGACTGTGGGGACAATTCTATGAATAATCTCAAAAAATATTATTCCTACCAGGACTACTCTATTTTATGACCCTAGTTAGCTCAAATGTTACAATTTGTCCTAGCTAGTGATGTGGCTTTGTACTGAGGTCTCTTAAGCTAACAGAGAATATGGATTCTGAAGAACATTAATATTGGCAATAAAACAGTTAAAAGCAAATAAATACAAACTCTTATCTAAAAGTTGAATCAAACTAGTGCTGGATAATTGTTTTGGCAGTGGCCAGGACTTTAAATGAAATCTTTGAAATTATTTCGTCCTCATGAAGTAGTCAGAACTAAAAATGAAAACAAACAATGTAAGTGTTGGATGAAGTTGTCTGGCCCATACTTTTTCACTTCCAGCCTCAAGGTGTTATTAATATTTACAAAAAGAAATACAAGACCAGTCCATTGTGCAAGAAATTAAGACAACAATGTGTAATTCAATGTTGAAGTATTAGGAATGAAATGTTTAAAACTGGACTTATGATGCATATAATAAAAGCACAGTGTTGTAATAGGGAAATAAGAAATATTGCTGTTTATTAATATTTTTTTCCTTTAAGAAGAAATACTGAATAGGAAAATTGGAAAACTTTTGCATTGTGAGGGCGATTGAGCAGGTTGCCCAGTGAGGCTGTGGCGTCTCCATCCGTGCAGATGCTCCAGACCTGACTGGACACGGGGCACCTGGGCACTCACCTGGGCAACCTGCTCTAGGTGACCCTGCATTGAGCGGGGAGGGATGGACCCACATGGTCTCCAGAGTTCCCCCCATCCCAACCATTCTGTAATTCTGTGACTGCTTCAGTTACACTTCCAAAATGAAAATTACCAAAAGTCTTTTCAGCAGCCGTTAACCCAGTACGCTGGTTTAGCTTTATTTTTTTTAATTGCTAATAATATATTATTTACTATAATTCAGAAGCTACTGAAGCTTTAGTAATTACAGAGTAGAGTTAGAGAGAAAAATGAGAAATTTTAATTGTTAGAAAACAAGCAATAAAGCTAATAGAGTTTATCATTGAGGACAAAAATGGATTTCTTTTAATATATTAATTTTTAACTGTGCACTTTGTTGACTTCCTCATATTTAGAATGGATTGGAGGTAAAACTGGAGAGAGAGAAAAAGAGATTTTCTTAAACTGAAAAACTGTCATGGAATATGAGCAGTTAGGAAAACATCCTTTGTGATACAGACTGAAGATTTAATTCAGGCCTCCAGCATGGGCTCGGTGAAAGCCTGAGCCAGCAGGAGCAGTGGGTTCTCGGGAGCTGGGATTGTCTGACTTCCTCGTGTCTGTCAGCATAGTACTGAAAAACTCATTACACTTCACAATCTGAAATAATTTGTGCATTGTCACACTGTCTTTCTGCTGTGTAGTGTTACAATTTACTCCCCAGAGGACCAGCTTGTTTTCCAAACGTAGAATCTGTGTGTAAGGAGTTTTTTCTTTTCTTTTTTCTTTATTTTAGGAGTTTTTTAGGAGTTTTTCTTTATTTAAAAATGCCCCAAAGTGGGTGATTTCCATTTTCTGAGGTAATTTCCCAACATCAAATAGGATGCTGCTGTTTTTTGCTTCCTCCTGGGCTTTTGGTATGACTGTTACTTTCTTTGAGGTGGTAGGAGATAAGGGATAGGAAGAAAGAGCAGTTCTTTTCCCTTCTTCCATTTTTTTTTTTCCTGGGCAGTGTTTATTCAGTACTCTCAGCAAGAGTTCTGTACTGAGCTAAATAATTAATTGAACATAACTTCTTTCTCTGTAAATTGAACTTTTGAATATCATAACTGATCATTCACATTGTGCAAGAACCTATATTTATTAAGCCTCTGCAGTTGTCCTTATATTCCTGCGTTATTTCATGCTGGAAGTTTCTTTTCTGAATCCAAATGTGTCATCAGTTGACTTGATTTTAAGTTATGCATAAAAATATTGAACTTAAAGAGGCATTTAGGGAAGTAAATACTGCCCTTTTTTCACGTCTCTTGGAAATTTCAGTAAACTCATTCACAGATTCATATATTTGGAGAGGATTTTATGTCATGATTTTATTTTCAGTAAAGTTTTTCTGTATGCCAGTGATTTTCCATCGAACTACATTAGCCGTTCTTCCTGCATTGCACAGAAATTGTACTGCATTTTTTTCAGACACATGCTTGCAAGTCTGAGAGAAAAGTCATTGTGTCACATAGTGTCTTTCAGAGCTGCGGCTGTTTTCCACTTGAACTTTACAGTTTGCTTCTCTATCTTGATTCATTCTTTTCAGTTATTTTTCAGTGTCTTTACTGACACTGTCTTTCAATGTCTTATTCTAAATTTTATTCTGTTACTTATCAGTGTATAATGTCTGAATGCCTGTCTTTTTCCTGCTTATTTTTTTTCACTCTTTTCTCCCCACAGTAGAATTTCTGTTACTTGATAGGGAAGAACAGTATTTATTTTGCAAAGAGGGCTTCTTTTGTGGTTATTTTTATTTATTTTTCTAAGAAGGAATTTATGCCTTCATTTATCTTTTGAAGTCTTCAACATTTGTATGGTCTTGTATGGTACCAAATACCGAAAGATCTATTTAAGTGTGAAACATTAGAAATAATTTTTGCCATTGTAGAGCCACGATCAGAGTTTGTTGCCATTGAAAAAGGTGAGGAAGGAGATGACAAATGCTCTCTTTTTTTGTCTCTTCAAGAAATAGATTGTGTTCCAGGATGATAAAGATTAGCTTTTGGAATAGCAATACATATATAGATAGATATATCCATACATGTATTTAGCCAAAATTTTACTGGCATGATACCTCATGCAGTTATCTTGCAAGTTAACCAAAGTTTCTTAAACCTGTGGCCAAAAAAAGTTCAATTTTCCACCATTTCTAGGTGGGACAATATAAATTGTCCCACCATTTCTAGGTCTGACAATATAAAATTATAATGACAAAGCATCTATAGTTACTGAAATTGCTGTTTAACTACTTTAAATACTTCCAGATTAACTACATACTTTTTCCAGTTTTTATTTTTTTAGTTTTTAGATATAACTAGGGTACTGCATTTTACACACACAGGGGCAAGCTGACCCTTAATCCTGTTTTTAAATGCTTTTAAAACAGTTTGGAGGCTTTGCTTCTTAGGAACTGCTGATGGTTATATATTGCATTTGTACCACACAAACTGAGAAAAACTTCATGTATCATCCTTCATGCATAGTCCCATCATGCAGCGCTACCAGCCTTGGGAAAAGAGAGGAGAGAGCAACTCTGGATGAAGCCTTTTCCTCCACCCACTTAGAAATTTTCTCATGGCAATTTATCAACCTGTTCTTCAGAAGGATAAAACAAAAAATAATATCCCATTTCTCATTCTGATGTTAGCCCAATATTCTGTCCTTGCTCTTCAGGTCAATACACCATTATCTCTGCAGTGCAGAAACACGTAACATTAGCAACAGAATAAGCACTGGGAATATAGAAAAAAAAAATATTTTCCTGTCTGATTATACATATGAATAATGATGTTGATTTGAAGCTGGTTGGATTTTTATAATGGAAGAATTTGTTCTGACAGGGAGAAGTCTAGAGGGCAGAAGGCAGAGGAGGAAGTCAAAAAGTGTATGAGAAATGCAATTTATCACAAGTTCCATAACTAATTGTCGCTCTATCACCATGGGACTAAAAAGGGTCCCTGAGGGCTGTGACAAAGATGTGCAGAGCTGAGCTGCATGTGCATCTGCAGAACTGAATCTTTCAAATGAATTAAAATGTGTGATCAATTTGATTATGGAGACGGAGGAGACAGAGATTCAGGCCAAGACTCTCTTTCCATACTGCCATAATTGCTCCTTGGCAAAGGACGTGCCTCCTCATGATGGTGAGGTGGCCCCTTCTTGCATCACTGTGCTTATACTGGTTTCCTGGGAATTCATTATAGAGACTTGTTTCCACACTAAGCAGCCACTATTCTGCTCTAATGATTTTCAGCAGAGCTGGTGGAACTTTGCCACCTCATCTTATCAAATTATTTATTTTAATTTTAACTCACTCTGACAGTGTCTTGAGACATACAGCTCATTTTCATGAGGGCTCCCAGGAGACAGCAGTGATACAAGTTTATTCTGCTGCTGCTGCATACAGCATTATTACAAAAAAGCATAAAGCAGGACACTTGATTTGAAAGCGCACACAAGAGCATTGAGCAGACCACATCTCAGTTTGTTAGCTTTTCAGTAATTCAGTAAAAAAGGATTTCAGTAAGTTCAGTTCTTTTGTGGAGTTCTTCACATCTCTACTTTTGTATGTGATCTTTGCTTCATTAACCAGTCCAGATCCTTCCACCTGGACTTCCCCTCTGTAGACAGATTCACACTAGAGTGTTGGGTTTTAGGAGTGGAGGAGAGAGGGTTTATTGTGTTTTTTTGTTGGTCTTTTAAATGAATTTTTAATCCAGAGTTTTAATGGAAGGATGCTGGACAACCAACAATAAGGAGTTTTCTACTGAGTGTTATTTAGACTTTGATTTTAACAAGTGTTAGCCAAAGCAAAAACCCTCCAAAGACTGTTCACTAAAAATTAATTGTTAAATTAATTGTTTAATTGTTAAACTTTTAATCAATTTTACTACTGGAGTGGAAATGTTTCTCTAGGCATCACACAGAATTCTGTAACTGTTGGCTCGAAAATTTCTAATCATAACAGCAAATAGACTCCATTGCCATAATCTTTCATTATTATTATTATTTATCCAGAACACAGAATTTTTAAAAAATTGATTTTGTTCCTTGGGGAACACATTTAGCGTATGATCTAGGATTTGATAATTTTGGCCCAAACTGGAGTTAATGCCTTTTGTGCTAATGCTAGGAAGAACAGGTATTTTTGAGATAAAGAATCTCTTGGCATTTCTCATGTGTTCTAGGTCATATAAGAGCCAAGCTAATAATACACTTTACAGGTTCCATGTTGCTATTAATGAAGTTATTCTGTGTATGACCCAGGGGAAGGAACAAGAACGACCAAGTTCTGGATAGTAAATCTTGATTTTTGTTACCTGGTACAACCACTTACATTTATTCTTTAATGAGGTAAAAATTTTCCAAAACTAACAAATAAAAAAATCCACAAATTTCTGTAAATGAAAGTTCAATGATAATGGCTTCCAATATGTTTTAAATGTGAAAAAAATGTCTCCATGTGCTTTTTACATAGTATTTTTGAACATTGTGCACTGCTTATAGATTAATAGACTACACCAAAGCATTTCCCAAGATGGGAACAAAGGGAAAAAAAAAGTTTGAGAGCATAGACTTTTTCATTTTGTAAGGTACTAGTGAATTTTAACGTACATGTGAAATATAACAATTTATACCTATTTAAATAGCTCCTCTGAAAATATAGAAGTCTTTAGGAGGAAATAACGTACTTCAGGACGCAAACTGATTTCCAAAAAGAATCAGAAAAGGATGCAGAAAGGCAGGGGAACAGAGGAAGGCAAACACAAGGTTAGAAACAGAACTGCTGGATTCTGTCCCTGCCATAGCTACATTTTATATAACATTTAGCTGTGGAAAATCCTTGTCAAACCCCATATATATTTCAGGTGGTTAATTCTATGAATTTATTTGTCTGGCTTTTGAGAGTCCAGTGGCTTGGTTTTTATGGAGATTTCAGGGCAGATTCCATTGCAATAGAAGTGGGAAGTAGTTAAAATTTAATGTCTACAAATTTCCTATATGGAGTTTCTGTTTGAATTTCCCACTACTGTTACCAGGAGCCTGATATTCTTCCTGTGCTTTAGAATGCTGTAATTTTCATGACCAGTGTACTATCCAGTGTCCTGAACTTGGTAATAGCAATGGGGAATATTTCCTTTTTAGGTATTCCTAATTATAGTACAGTCCTGAAGTATTTTTTCATTATTGTGATGAGAAACTATTGTTAGATGAATAGGTAAGAAAGTATAGTCAAGCTTCTAGTATTATTGTGGCTTTGGAATGAGGATGAGGAAAAAGACCTTGCAAACCAAAGAAAGGTTGGTGAGGCCGGTGAGCTTCCCCAGCAATATTTTTCCATTTGACTTCTTATTTCTTTCTTGTTTTTTCTTTGAAGTTTTTGTTCTCTTGTGTTCCCGTGGAACTTGCAAACAAAATTAGTTTCATAATGTTTCTGTTCAGAAAACTTTTAAATGTCTTTCTGTTATTTAAACAAAGCCAGTACTGGAAGGTAGTTCTTGACTGACTGATCCTTGAGATGTTCAAATAACCGAAAAACTGTTTTCCAAGAGTGATTATTTTGGTTGAGATTCAAGAGTTATTTTTAAAAGTACTTCTGTTTAAGCACTACATCAACTTATGTGTACGTTTTTATATTTTATATTTTATAAAGATCCAGTGCAGTATTGTTTGTAAATTACTTAATTTGCACAGTGGGTAAAAATGCATGTTTTGACCAAAGTTCCTTCATAATATTAACTCAGACTATAAATCCATCTCAGAGATTTTCTTTCAGAACCAATCGTACCCTTGTATCTTTTGGTTTTGTTTTGTTTTCCCACATTCTTGGGTCTCTGTACAGTATATGATAAGACCAAGAACACATCTGATATGTCCATCGCTTTTGGTCTAGTAATAGTAGTAGTAATTGTATTTTACTTCCAGACTAGGTCAGTGATTTGCAGGCAAAAGGCCAAATGGACTTAAATAATGCATTGCATGTGTTTTTGACAGCTTGGAAGAGATGACAAATTTTTAAGGTCCTTAAATAAGAACAATCAGAAAACACTATTACTAAAAGGAAATTTTAGCTGCTATGAGAGTCTTTAAGGGTTTGGTTAGTGCAGCTGTGACTGTATCATCTCAAGTCAAAAAGCTGAAAATTACTGTTTTTAGTGATGAGTAAGTGGCTTTTTTTTTTCTTTCTCTATTAGATAGAAAATGGTCGACTGTGGAACTCTATCGTGAAGACCTCAGAAGAAGTGTCATTTTTTCCAGTCAGCTTTTCATAATGTAAATATAGCTTGAGTTTTCCCCAATGGGCAGCTAAACCATGAACAAGCAGAAAAAAACATTTTGGACTGTATTTCTGAACCAGGCTTCACCTTCCGTCCTGGGAACTTATTAAAGGATTACAGCTGAAAGAGACCAGAGAAAGGAAACCTTGAACCAGGAAGTTTCTCCTACAATGAGAATTACAAGTACGTCTTGTATCTGCCCAGTCCTAGTTTGTCTCTGTTTTGTGCAGAGATGTTACGGAGCTGCTCACCATGGCTCCATCAAGGTGACTAGAAACCAAACCAAGCACGTAGAAGGTGAAACAGAAGTGCATCATCGTCCCAAGCGCGGATGGGTGTGGAATCAGTTCTTTGTTTTAGAAGAACACATGGGACCAGACCCTCAGTATGTGGGAAAGGTAAGGTCATCATCTTCCTTTTTCCCCCCTCACTCCTTCTGAAATGTGATGTTGATAGAGGAAAATCAGGTGTCTCCTCAGCGGGTACCTCCATTTCCTAAAGCTGATGACCTCTTTAGAGACAAGAGTATATTACTACATCCACGCTCAGGGAACTTGCCAATTTCTGTAGATACTTTCTATGTGAATTATAAAGACAGCAATACAAATTAAATAAATAGAATGAAGATACTTAAATATGATGAGTGTTTCTTCTGAGCTCACCTAAAAATGAACACAGCTGATACTCTTGCATCAGATTCTGTACACCTTGGTGCTTAAGTATGTCAGCGTTTTAGATGTTTCCGTCCTGCTTCAGAATAAGGTTCAGCTACTTGAGGGAGTATTACAAATGCAGTCTAGGCTCAGTACACCATTCATTCCACTCTCAGGGAAGGGTGGAGGAGGACTCCTCCGGAGGGAAAATCCTCTGTCACTTGCTTTGTTAAAATAGACAAGGGACTTTCTACAACTTCTCAAGAGTTTGTGAAGGCTTTTTAAACTGTAGTTTGTCAGGATGCCAGCAAGCAACAGCCAGGCCTGCAGTTATCTTTGACTCACGTAGTGAGCAGAGCTTCAGGCCTGAAGTTTATTCTCTTGTGCTGATGCAGTTGTCAGGTGGCCAGCTGAAGCCTGGTGTATCATGTGAAATGTCTATGTGAGTGTTTGAAATTTGCATTAAAATAATACAAAAAGTGAATATATTACTTCACAGAGGGATGTTTGTTATAGAGCTTTTCTGATATTGTCTTTGAGTGTTGTAATAGTTTTTTATTACCTGAGCTAGATGAATCTTTATTTCCTTAATGAAAATGGATGAAGAGATAAAGGGAGGAGCAAGAAGAGTGTAATGGGGCTGAGGGCATGGAAAAGAAAATATTTCATTTTAGCTTGTCTTCAAGTTGAAGAACTTGAAAATTGCGTGTTGGAACATACACAGTATCCAAGGAAAGCAGTAGCTCCTGAAATCACAGACATCCGTTCACAAGATCTTTCAAATTTGGACAGTATTATATGAACTGGAAATAGCAAATGGAGCATTGATATTTAAGATAAGATGTTACCATAAAGACTGAAAAAGAACCCTGTGCTTTTGTTAACACAACCTAGGTAATATATAAGGTATATGGCATTTTTCCAGGTGGTAAAAATGCAGATTATACTGAGGGATGTTGAGACTTGTGCAGGAATTGTCATCTGGGGAAGGAAATTTCTAGATGGAGCTAATGAGTTTTACTCGTGTGCTCATGTGTTGATGAGCTTTCACAACAGGTGAGGTAAGGAGGGGATATGTCTTCAGACTCATTTTAAGGTGTTTAATATCTCGTGAGTGGTTTGGAACTAGAGGAAATATTCTGTAAACTTGTGCTGCTGTTGCAAAGGCATACAGGAGAATCAAACACTGTCTGGAAAGAGCTAGACAGCGTTCAGAAGATGTGGAGTAAACTTCAGGACCCCACTGTGCTGAGGCTCTTACAGAACAAGCTCATGAAGGTATAACTGACAAAGGAAGAGAAAGGTCTGCTCAACAGATCTATTACTGCCTCCTTTGCCGTGCCTTAAAAAAAGACATACACAATTCTAACCTGTAAAAGTTGTGTAAGTCCACAGAGAGGTAGGACAGTAGTAGAGCTATTGTGCGAAGTAATGATAACCTGTGTGCAGCTTCTAATTAGTTTTGATTAAGAATCAATGCAGAGAAGAATTGCTATATGGATGGGGTAGAAGTGGGGATAAAACATGTTTAGTTGTTTCAATACCTAATAGCAGAGAGCATTTATATTCTCTCTAAACACAACTTGGAAGAACCACAAGGGAGAGAGAAGAGTCATGAGCTAAATTGTAATGGAAATAAGATAGGTTAGGGTCTGCAGCAGCCTCCTAACAGGAAGATTGGGACCAGAAGCATGAAATGCCTTCAGAATAAAGCATGCTTTGCTTTGTGAAAGCATCATGGCTGCATGAAAGAGCAGGGAATTAAATGCAGTAATGTGTGGTCCCCTTCAGTTTTATACTCCTGTAATATATTTTTTTTTCCATTCTTTGACCTCTTTATCAATGCCAGATTTATGGAGGTAACAATTAGGATTTTTTCTTCATACTCAGAATGTGACTAAATGCCTTGTTTGAGGACATTTGCTCCTGTGAATTTCTTCTCCCTCCTCCCCCACCTTTTTTTGCCTCTTCCTTTTCCTCAATGATTTCCCTTATGAAGATCCATACTCCTCCTGGCAGTAACCAGGAGTGTCCTCCTGGCAGTAACCTTGTCTTTGTAGAAGTTTTACAGAAGTCTTGTGGGACTTAGGAGCATCTATATTTTATTTTGCATTCAGTGATAGTTCTGATGACCAGATTTAATGATGACCAGAGACCAACTGTACTGAGGTTTTCATTTTTAATTCAGAAATACAAGGCTGAGGCAGACAAAATCTTAGTAATGAACAGAATTTGATTAGTGATGACTGTGCGAGAGTTTCTTTTCACTTTGAAACATGGTTGCTTTAGTGATGTTGCATTTAATTAAAAACGCCTCATCAGGGTCTCGTTCTTTACACTTTAATTTGGGAAGAGGTTCTCATGTGGAGCCCTTTAGTCTATGAAGAAAAGCAGTGTGAGTGTTGCCCTTGAATTCCTTCTGTTCAGTAGTGCTACTCCATCAATTCTGGCAGTTGTTAACTCTGTGCACCAGTGAGAGACTTGCCATTTGCTATCTGTCCTTTTACATTTTTTCACACCCAGTTTGGGAGCAACATCACAAAAAGCAGAGCCCTTACATACAGCGCTGGTGTGATGATTGCAGTCATTGTCATGGAAATGTGCGCTGAGGACAAGAACAGGTTAGGCGTGCGGTGAAAATGCTGCAGCTTCCTTCCCGTGCTTATCATAAATGACTGTCAAGAGGACGGATGAATTTCCTATGAGCATCTCTTATACAGCAAGTGTTAGGACAACAAGTTAGCATTATATTTTAATATCAAACGTATCCCCACTACTCACTCATTATTTCCTTTTGTTTAAAAATTACCATTTAGAGACTGGAGAGGAATTCATATTAGTAATACCTATGAGGTTTTTATAGCAAAAAGGAGCATGACAAAGCACAGATCCTGCAGGGATTAAGTGATAAAAATGGGAAATGATCCTTTTGCAGATGCTGGATTTTTTTCTCTCCTATCTAGATTATTGAACTGAAGCTGCCTTGTTGCACTTCAGATCAATATTCAGTGTTTCAGGTGACGTTTTCCTGAGCAGACGTTTCCAAAAATAGTTTTATATTAAAAAGGACATCTTTAAAGTTCTTAAAACCACAGTAACTTCTTTTTTTTTTTCCAGAAATTATGAGATTTTGTGAAAAATTCCAAAAGGGCAAGAGTGTCTACTAGAGCAGATACAGAGATTTGTCTGAGATAGACAGATGGCTCATCTGCAGATATCTGCCTGCATATGCACTGGAGAAACTGGCAAAATTTGATCACGCAAGAACAATATCCCCTTCTCAAATAAGCAAGTGAATTCGCAGAACTGAGCCCTCAGATAGATGAGAAATCATGAGGTGCTTTCCTGTGCATTGTGTGTCTCTGACAAAAAAAAAGTCCTAATGAAAATGTAGCTTTGAGCAGTGAAAGAGGCAGGGCTACTAAGTACACGGTGAATTGGTAAGGAGTTGGGAACCACCATTTCATCCAGTGCAACAGCTCAGAAGAGCAGGTTCTCACGAGAAATCTAGAAGAACGGGCAGAGAACTGCTGCAAGCTTTAACACGGCTTAGTTCCCATGGTGGTGAAATATGCTGTGTTTCCAACAAACTTCCAAGTTAGGTAATTCAGGATTTGGAAAAAAAGAATTTTAGGGAGAAAAGAGAAACAGAGGATGTATTTGAGTCCATAACATTCTTGAAGTGAGTCCTGGAAGCAACAGTCATCAGCAACATTAATCATACTTTTTACTTAGGAGAGAGAAGTAAATGTGCACTTGGAAGAGGAAAGGGAAGATCCCCAGTGTTGATCATTGGAGTGAGCCATGCATTTAAAGGGAATAGCAGAGGAACATAATGAACAGGATTGACATTTGTGGAGCACTTTGGATCTACATCATATTGAATGCTGACTGCTCTCAGTCCACACAAGAATGGCTCTTCAGGCATTCAGTTCAAGGTAGTTTTTCAAATGCTTTTTTTCTCCCTAATTTGGGGTGTAGAGAGAGTGACATTTTGTTCTATGTTCGTATTTGTACTATTACTAGTACAAATATGTAACACTAATGAAATGCTTTCAGAATTATGTTGATCAGTGAAACAAGAAAGTATGAGAAATTGGAAATGTGTGTGAATGCAGGAAAAGGAAGAGGGAAGTAACCGCTTGGAAAATGACCTGAAGTGGTAAGACTGAACGCCACATCCAAAAGGAAAGAAATCCCAGTCCCCACTCGCTGCCTTTGATTTTCAAGGTAGAAATTCTTTAGTTCTTTTTTTTGTTTTGTTTTCTACTCTCCTTGAAAACAGAAATAAAGCTTTGCAAACAGGTCAGTCAGCCTTCTTTTCCAAGATGATATGATGTCATGAAACTGCAAGAAGTTAGGTCTAGAACCTGTTCTAGAGGAATATAATGCTTCCTTGATCATACAAAGACAATTTCAGCATCTCAGATTTAATGACAGTATAACAGAAAAAAAAAAAAAAAGATGCTTTTGAATAACTGCTAGGGAAGAATTACGAATTAGTTTTTACTAAAATGCATTTATCCATTAGAGGCTTATTTAAAAAAATATATGTTTCAGCATCTCCAACACTAGTTTGCTATTCCAAAATTTATTTTAATGGCTTGGCAAAGATTTTTTTCTTTCATGAAAATGAAAATCAAGGTGTTGCAGTCTCAAGATTGTGCACAGTGCTTGCTAGTTGTCTTCATGCCTTTGCAGAAAAGAGTGTATATGGCATAACTGGTACCTGGAACAATGTGTCTCATCTGATAACTTTAAGTTCCTAGTTTCACAAATGATAAATATAGATAATAGAAATAGAAAAAATTATATTTTAATAGATCCTTTATAATTAAAAAATAATGACCTACCTTGTCAGAGCATTTCTACTTGTTAGGTCACTAAACCCAGATTTTATAGTACTTGGTATTATTGAGAAAGCTTTCTGGTCTCCGATTGCTCAGGTCCTGATTCCTGTCACCCTTACTGTTACTAAGTGACGTTTTGATTTGGTGCCTATGTCCTTGTTCACAACCTTTGCTCAGGGAGCAGGGCTACTGAAAAGCAGAGGAAACCTCCCCACCATTTTACAGCTATCGGCAAACATGAGGTTGGTATTGTGCAAAATTATACGGTCCTATCTCATGTTAGTCTTTATTTTCTGCTTTATTTTTATGAAGAGCTAGTTCAAGACTGTTACCACCCCAAAAGTTTTTCACACTAGAAATGCACACACATGCTCTTGCTGTTTGAGTTCTGTGGGTACAGAGAGTGCCACGCTGCCTCCATGCTGCTGCTCACCCTGTCTTTACTCACCAGCCATTACTTGGTTTCTTTCTGAGAGGATGAGAGCACATTGCTCAAATCCCGCCAGGCCAAGAAGGCTGTGGCCTTTTTAGCTTTAGCTGTTATTTTTGCATTGGAGTCTCTAAGTATCCAAGGTTATCTGGGGGAAATTGAAACTGAAGAGAAGAGAGTGCTTTCATCAGTCTGATCAGTCTGCCTTTCTCCCAGTGAATTCAGCCATATCGGAGACTTCCTGAAGCTCAGAGCTTGCATTGGAGTTTTTTGACAAAAAATAGCTACATACAGATTGACAAGGATGTTTTGACTTGAAGGACCAGACATAGAAGCAGGAATGCACTGAAGTACAGCATGGAAAAAAACCCTTCTCCTGGTTCAACTTCATTTAAGTAAATGTGTACTTACAGCATGAATAAAGTTGGCCCTTGTGTCAAAACCGAAACACTGAATGTAATATAATAGGAGGAATATTGGTTTTGTGAATAAGCTGTATACAATCTGTCAACTTCATATTGCAAAAATTGCAATCTAGCTTTGTGGAGACTGTTCTTTCAAGTAGTAGGTCAAAATAAGATGTCAAGGTCAGCTCTCTGATATTCTTACTGACTTTTATGTCTCTATGCAACTTGATTGTCTCTTATTCTTTATTTCTTATCCTTTCACCATATGGGTGCTGGCAAACTTCACATCAGCAGATGTAGTTTTGTGACTTGTGAATTGAAAATACTGATGAAAGCAGCATCTTTTAGATTAAACTGCTATATTCTCCCTTAAACTAGTCACAGTCAAGCTAAGAAGGCCAAATCTTGTAGCACACTGACTTCTTACTTACTGAGTGAAAGAAATGGATTGTTCAAAAACTGTAGTTGTTTTGTAGCTTCAGAATTGACTTGTAATACTGGGCCATGCTTTAGAGGATGTAAGCTATTTCAGCTTGTATTTGTTTTCTTTTCTGTCCTTTCTGAATAATAGGTTCTAGCAACCTGGTTTGTTTTTTGCATTTGTATTTACTTTTGTTTTGAGAACTGTGTTTTGTAGTCAAGCTTGGATCTACTTTCTCTGATCACCTAACTGTGTGATTGCCGTGCAGTTTTCAGAAGGCAGACATTGTACTGGTTTAATACTGCTTTTTTTTGACTATCACAGTGACATTTACAAAACACACAGAATTGTAGCATCTCCATCAGGCTGTTATAAAGTGAGTACAGCTTGGTCCATCGGTTCTTTCCTGTTCCTGAAAAATAAGTGATGAAGGGCTTATTCTTTATCTTGTCTTAGGTGGAGTTGATTAAGTATTAGCATATGTCCTCATCTCCCTAATAGAACACATTGTATGTGGCACAAAGATAATGATTCATAAATTTGGTGTAGTACATCTTGCTTTCCCTCTTACTGCGCCTTTACCATATGTAGTACTCAGTATTCAAGGCTTCTATCGATCATTCTATCAAGAATATGCAAAAACTCCAAAAGATGTAGTGTATATATATTTATAAAAATAGAACCACAGAAATGGTGATATGTTATATATTATATCCTTAATATGTGACAATGTGGAAACACAGGTAACTACATCCTTTTATACTCAATTCTTCAACATGGTAACTGTTTTTTAAGTCAGTTTACCATCTTATCTTAAATCGATAGACAATGAAACTGATAGGCTGACAACCTCAAGCTTAAACAAACATCCCAGTTATTTCTCAGGCACCTTTTCAGTCTTATTTTGAAGAGGTGTTTGCTCATGCTCAGCCGCTTGTATAACTTTCCTTGCTCACATGCGCTTTTCCCCCCTCCTTCCCTAATACCTATCGTTTGGCTATTCAGTATATTTTATCGACTGTTTCACAATGTCTTCATAAAAAGGAGTGTTAGTTGAATTTTACTTTTTTTTTTATATATATGACGACGGAAACACTTCTGTTGCATGGTCGGAACTTTACATTCAATCATGCTATATATTTTCTCCTAATTTACAAAGATTTAGAAAGAAAAAAAGAAACCAGGAGATGTTTCCTCTTCATTTGGCAAACAAGTACAATGTGCCTGAACAACTCTGTTAAGTATTTTCTCTTTCTCTCTCATTTCTTTAGTCTAGGAGAGTGTGACAAGTGAAATTATATAGAACATGATTTATCAGGAAAGTTTTCTAGAGTGCTTTTGTAGCGTCAGGATTGTTGTAAAAGAATTGGGATTTGGGATCCAGAAGTTTATTTATATTTCATCTCAAAATGGCTGAAAAGAAACATCAGTTTTCTTGCACTCATAGTGGGGTTTATAAACTAGTGCTGTGTATGCTACTACAAGTAATGGTTCACAAGGCTGGCTGGGATGCATTCTCATCTCAGCAATTACTTCTTCACCTCAATGGATACTTAGCCTTAAGGTTCTTTAAGTTGCTCTCTCAGAATTATGTAAGATGCCAAAATTATATCTATTTGTGTTCCTGAACTCATTCAGAATTTTTAGTGATGATAAAAATTTGTCAGGCAGTAGGAAATGAAGTAGATCTAATGTGTAATTTTAAAACTTCACCGTTGTATTTAAATGTTTCTAGTCATATAATATTTATGTAGTTTATGAAATTAAAAATCACAGTGATTTTCCAGGTGAATCTCATTTGTAATCCTTTCATTTCAAAATTACATAGAATATTTTCTAATTATAGTGAAAATCACCAGCCTGTGAAACATGAAAGAACTATTTCAGATTTTATTTTCTTATCAGGATTAGTTTTGGTTGATTCTTGACAAGTAATTAGTTTTCATTTTAACAGTTTTTCCTACAAGTTTATCAGCTGCACCTTGAACAACATTTCTAAAATGACAGTGAAAACACAAACACCTTTGTCTGGAAAGAAGGAAGGGATCTGTTATCTGCAATTCAGATTGTGAATAATTAACTGCAGCCAGAAAGCTGAACGGTGAAACTGCATATTTGCAGCTAGAACACAATGCCTTAAAAAGTTATCTCTGTATTCCTGTCATTTTGGGCCCATTTGTTAAGGAGTCCATTTCCTTCAAAAATTAGATGGTTTTTTTTTTGGGAATTGAGGCTGTCTACATGGAGCTGTTCAGAACAGGTAACCAAAGTAAAGGAGTAGGGCTAGAAAGAATAGTTGCAAAGAAGTCTGTGCAGAGAGAGATTACTAAAGGATGTGGGGAATAAATTGCCCAGAACAGCCAGCATTATAGTTCTTATTACACTCGAGACTTGCATGGTTTTATAGTGTAATTAATTTGTGTGGCATAGGAAATTGTTATACCCTTGTTTTGTTTTTTAGACACTAGTAGCTTACTGTTGGAAATTTGTTTGTTTAATTTTATTATCTCCTGGTGAATTAGTATATTTTTATTAAAGTTATTACTCTAAATAATAGCTTTTCAAAGAAGTCTCAAAAATACTAATAATTACAGTTTTACTGAAGAGACTCTTCATTTTAGTCAAAAGGCCTACTTGAAGCATCCTTGTACTACTATGTTGATAATTAAAACAGACCCTAACCACAGACTGCTATTTTAAATTAGAAAAGCCTATTTAGGAAGAAATTTCTGTACTTAGTTATGAGACAAGTAGAAATAGTTGTAAGTAACATGCAGAGTTTCTTGGAATGCATGCTACATTTAGGGTTGGTTATTTATTTATAGATTTTTATTTAGTACGTTGGTATTCCTACTTTTATTTTACCATTTGATATTACACAACATTGCTTTTCCTCTGTGATGCCTAATTGAATTTTACAATTCAATAATGCCCTAAAAATCTGTAATTGGGCACTTGGTAAAATTGGATAAAAACAATGTTTGCAGAGCCTTGATGTAGGAATATTTGCCCTCTGAAAGCTTAGGGTCAAATCATGACAAAGTAACTGTTTCAAAAGATGAAAGAGAATCTTTCTGGGCATTCCAGATATTAAAGTTATTATAACATTCTTACTTCTTTGCTGACAATAGTAAGTTTCTGAAGATATGAGATGGCCTGCAGAGGCAGGAGAAATGCAGTCGTACTGGGAGACTTCCCTTATTTTCCAGAAGACATGATAAATTTTACATTGAAGTTTACATTGAGTATCAAAAGGCTTTAGTCTTTCATGGCTGCTTCATGTAAGAGCTAGTCAGGAAATCTCTAAGAGAAGAAAGAAAAATGGACTTGGTCTCTCTTAAGTCATGCTTTAAGCACATGCAAAACACCCATCAGAGACTTGAAGGACTGAAGGAGTATGGAATGACCAAGTGGTACAAAACGGAAGGCAAATGAAGGTGAAGAGCCTTTTAAAGAGTGAGGTTGTTTGAAGAGGAGAGAAACAAGAAAAGCTATGAAAATCTTAAAATAGAATTGTGGGAAAGCCAACCCTAAAGAAATATATCAGAAGGACATTCTAAGACTAAGTGAAATTCACTGGAGGTAAATGTAAAATGGTACACAAGGCATCAACAATTTTAATGGAGTTGATAGTTACCACTTACTAACAAGACCTTAAGGTTACATTATTCTAATAAAAAAATTCCATCATCTCAATGCTCAGAAAGTGTGCAAATGGCAAACCAAATATTAGAAATTATTAAGTAGGAGGAAAGTAACACTACCAAATCCTGTTATCAGGTAACACCCACTATCATTACTGTGCATCCATAGTGCATCTGTGTCTTAAACACAGGCATGCTTGTGATTTTCCTTCTCCTTTTCCTCAGTCTTGCAGCAGAAACATTTCTGAGAAGGGCTAGAAGGCTGATCAAAAAGTACAGAACAATTTCTGAATGAGGAATGACTAGGTAGACCAGCAGATTGCCAAGTTGTAGTCTTTATTTGAGAAAACGTGTCTTCAGTTAGCAAGGCCATCCATGCTCTGGGATTAAATGCCTATTTACAACTCCTGTCCTTGTGAGTACCAGATTTTTTTATTAAAAGAGATTGCTTTACTTTCTTGGAAGTGGTACAAGGAAGTGGCCTATATAGTCTCATGCAATGTTAGCAAGGTGAAACAGGAGTGATTTTTACTGTCCTTCTCTTCCCTAATGCAAGCAGTAGTAGTCATCCAAAAAAACCAGCACGTGGCAAGCTGGAAACAAAGGAAACGAGGTAGTGCTTCACCTATGAAATCAGTAAAATCACTTGCCCTAGGATTCTTTGGTGGTTAATGGTATATGTTATGAGTGCAATGGTGAAATTATATTTTAGTGTTCATAATCATTTTTTCAATATCTAATTGGGATGTTTCACTGAGTGAAAACTATGGCACCTTAAGATTAAGAGCAAACGAGTTTGACAGAAAATCCATTCATTCACGAAGAGCTGCACATCGGTAAATATGAATAGCTGAGGTTCAGTTCTAATGAATGTTAACAAAAATCATATTGCCAGTCACATACCTCTATCGCAAGCATTGTTATCATATTAAATATTATTCTAAGCCCGATTGTGTCAAAGGCCCTTACTGATGAACTAAGCGTTTCCAGTCCATGCTTTCTTCTATGGTAACTATTCATCTAACACATCTGAAATTGCATGAGCAAATCTTGCTTCCTGTTTTATTTGGAGGAACTAGCCTCTCCATTTTTCCTCTGTATTGTCTGAAATCATTGTAACATGTTTCTTCGGGAGCATAATGAATCTATTTTTCATAGATAGTGTTTGAACTTGAAATGACCAACTGATCATGACTCATTCCAAGTTTGTTTTTATTTAATATATTTATCATCAGGAGTGTGTAAAATTAGGATATGATTTCTAGGTTAAAAAAAAAATGGTGTGTGTATATATATAGTATACACGAACCCACATACACAGCTATTTTTTATAATGTTAACTACAGTTTCCAAAAAAAGTAGATCTTGCAATTCTCTGATAATCTTCAATAGCTCCATTTTAGTGCTCTGCTTAGCTTAAGAATTTAATTTTGTTGTTAGCTTTCTTGGTTTGTTTCTTTTAAGTTCAGATTTCAGAGAGTAGATACTTGCTACTTTCTGAAAACCAGACCTTGTTGCACAGTCTCCATGTAGGATCCCCAAACCTGAAATACCCAGAATTCTTTCCTTATCCATTTTCTCTTCATTTAAACTTTTGTAAGGTGTAAAAATTCGATAATTTCTCATAATTTTGGCCCCTTTTTACTCATTGAATCTAGTTCAGAGACTAATACTTTCCTATTAAAAAGGAGTTCCTCTGTTCCTCTATTATAATGGCCTCTGACTCACCATTAATGTTGATTTTTATTACAGTGGTTAAAGGTAGCAGAAAGCATATATTAATACATACTAGACTGGAAATCAAAATGCCAGGGTAATATTCCTCTCATTTGTGATGAAGACATTTAATAGTAAAGAGCAATGTGTAGTAAAACACAGTAGCCTGGCTATGGCTACTTGTTCATTTGACTTATTAAGATTCCGCATTTGGAGAAGAGACCCTATCTTACTGTGCGTTATCTAAGACAGTGGGAGACTTGAAGACCTAAAGTAATAAAAATATTGATCTTTATGGTCAATATCGTGTGTTT
>JAWLRI010000231.1:228153-319544 GCA_034781795.1 Crypturellus tataupa
CGTTATCTAAGACAGTGGGAGACTTGAAGACCTAAAGTAATAAAAATATTGATCTTTATGGTCAATATCGTGTGTTTTAGCAGAACATAATTAGTTATGAGGCTTGTACTGACCACTTACCCAACAGATAATCTGGATCTTTCAGAAGTGCTCTAGCTTACATGGTTTTATTATTAATCTGTTCATTTTAGTTTCTATGGGAGAACAATATGTTTTTCTCTGACAGTATCTTGGATGAAAACATAATGAAAAAAAAATCCTCAGGTGGAAAAGAGATACAGCAGTGTCTGAGCACACAGCAGTCCTGGGGAGAATGTAAAAGTTTTCTGTCTTTCTCAGTTGACACTTTCCTGACTTGTGGTTTCTTCAGAATTGCTGGAACACTTTCTGATTTCCAAAATCAATGCTCTTTCTAGAAGGTACTGCTCAGGTAGAAAAGATACTACTGTTATTCAGCATAATGTCCTAGTACCTCTCTGGGTGCACATGGCTTGCAGTTTGTTTAATGGTTTATTAAACTGGAAAGATCCTAAACCACAATGTTTTTCATCCAGGAAGAGTTATTTGCAACGTTTCACTCTAATGAAAATCAAATAAATGTGGAAAAGAGATCTTTTTAGTGAATCAGTTTACAGATGGAGAGAACAAGAGTGCTCCTGTTGCCTGTCAGCCATTCTGTTTTACCTTGAATATTCCTCGTTCAAAATGCTCCTGATTTCTCTTGGTATTCCTTTCTACTGAGTTATTGTTTGCAATCAGTTGTAACTGTGTTTTCCAACATCTGCCTCCCTCCCCCAGTAGCAGTACTGTTAAAAAAGTGGAGTTAAACTCCTTCCTAGGCCTGTTGAGATTCCGCAGGAAGTCTTTTTCCTCACTCTTAATTATTCAGTTGGATTCTCTTCACTTGTTCATTTTTTTTTTCTGGGATTTCAGTTCCCAGTTCTTGGTGTTTTACTACTGTATCGCCGTGTGTAGTATTTCTAATCTCTCTTTCTATTATTGTACCTCAGATTCTAGAAGATTGCCTTATTCTGAACTCAAGTGCATTCTTTGGATACTATAAGATGATTTAATCTTTTTCAGCATCATGTGGCAGCTGAATAAAGCTGATATTAACCTGTGAGCAGAATAGTGCATAATGCGCTATGTACTGGTGTAATGCCCTACGAGAATGGGGAGAAGCTGTGTGAAAACTCTACAAGACACTTTCCTTTAAGCTTTTTTTCTCTCTCCTTCTCTCTCTCTTTCTCTCTCTCTCTCTCTCTCCTTCTCTCCCTCTCTCCTTCTCTCTCTCTCTCCCTCTCTCTCTTTCTCTCTTTCTCTCTCTTCCTCTCTCTCTCTCTTCCTCTCTCTCTTTTTGTCTCTCTCTCTTTCTCTCTTTCTCTCTCCCCCCCTCCTCTAACTCTGAAGTGTAGTAAATAGGAAGATAATGTTTATTTCAAGTCTAGTTACTTCATGTAGTGACTGCATGAACTGCTAATGGAAAGCAAAAAAGCAAAACAGAAAAATGGAAATGATGTTGGTTTATGTTGCCTCCAGGCTAGAGACCTAAGGTTTTTGAGAGCCACTAGTTAATTTGCATTCACTGCCTCTTTCTCAAGCTTAGTTTTATCTTAGAGAGAAGGGTGGAACTGGGACACTGGGAAGTAAATTGAGTTCTCATAAGTAGCATGCCAAGTGTGTTCTTCCCATTCCAACAAAAGTACTAAACATGAAGATGGTTTTATCATAAAATAGTAGTCTTTTAATTTTGAAGTTTATTCCTCTAAATGTCTTACTTCAATTTCAGTCCAGTTGAATTGCATCTTTCCAGAGCCTCGACTGTAATGCACAGCTGCAAGTACACAGGCACTGGTAGTCAGTCTTCTCAGGCTCCTTGCGCCACAGCACACAAATGGTCTTTAAGTCAGACAGATGTAAATTTGTTACCATTATCTCTTCAAAAGCAGCTGAAGACCATAAAACCAGGCATTGTCATGACAGCAGTGGTGTATTCTCTGAAATGTTCATCACTCCACTGAAGCCTTTAATTTGTGAATAAGCGGATTAATATAAAAGGAGGACTCTGACGTTTCTTTGCTTTTCTTCATCTCTGTGAATACACGGCACAGAGGGAAATCGATACATAAAAAAGTTAGAAGTTAAAGTGTTGAAGATCTGCAAACAGGTTTAATATCTTATGTGGTAACTAACACTGTATCCTAACATTTTAATGAGCTTCATGTGGTTGTGTTGTGTTGAGTTGCAGCTTACCATTCTGCTGTGATGATAGGCTGAATTTCACAGACCAGCCTCTCAGCTGAGTTACACTGGGAAGATCCCACCACATCTGTGGAGAATGAAGGAGAATTTTCTGAACTGTCAGAAACTCTTCCCATAGTGAAGTACTCTTTAAAAAAATTTTTTTTTTTTTTTTTTTTTTTAAAGATGTGATGTTAAGTCAAGGTGCTCATCAAGGTACTGATGCCTAAGAGCATTGACGTCCCTTTCTCCTCAATAGCTAGAAGTGGGAAAGAAACAGCCTTTGTTCTGCTGAGCTTAAAAGTGAGCAAAGAGGGAACCCATCTAAAAAGGGAGAAATTCCAAGCACTTAGGGATGTCTTACTGCTCTTTTGAAATGGAAAGGCAAGAGATAAAATGGAACTTGTAACAAATCTGTATATGTCCCCATAAATCTAAAAGTTGTTCCCTGCCTTCCCCTCCTCTTCCCTTTTCTCATGTTCGTAGTTAGGCCTCACCTCAATAAAAATTGTTGTTTTTACTTTCAAAATTCAATTCTTAGTCGTCTTTTAATGAACTTGTGTTGTGCATGTAGTATGCGTGCAGGATGTTTCAACAGAATAGTGCATTATTATGTCTGTGTATTATTAAGTGGAAAAATTAACACATGATAAGTGCTCTGAATAACAAAGCATTAGTGGTGTGATCACACACAGATTCTTATGAGGATTCATTCTAAACATAGTTCAAACTGGCATTTTAAGAAACATAAATAAACGGCAGAATCTGGTTATTTGTTAAATCTTACATCTTCCTAACAGATCCTAGCTATAAAAGCCTTGAATTGCAGAGAAATTGCAAGATGTTTGGGTTTTTGGTGGATTTCCTTTGGCTCAACAAAATAACTTTTGTAATATTTCAGTACTTCTGCCGATGAGATAAATCAAGTGTTGTTGGCATACAGTGAGAATAATGATTCCCTAAAAAGACCTTTTCAAGATTTGTAAGTATTTAGTTTGAATGTTAGCAGGGTATCATTTATTAATACTATTGATCTAGTTTACCTATCTTTAATCAAAGCAAGATTACAGATTAGAAGGAAGTGATTTATAGGCAAAATAGCTAAAATGTTTTTTAAAAAGGTCAAGGAACCATAGATCAAGAATAAAACCTCAGCAGATCTTACTCTGCATACCCATAGCGCAGTGTGGGACCAGCTCTGACTAATTTCTCCTGAGAAGCAGTTGTGTAATCTGCCCCATTTAAGCTATGCTTAGGTGGTGCAGCAAAATCTAGAACTGGACATATGTGCTGTAGGCGCTTTGTCGTGTTCATGGATCAACTGGGGCTTGGTTAATTGGTAGAGACAATTTGTAGGATTCCTCAAAGCTCAGTTGTCCTTTAAGCCTGCAAGAAGCTTCATGGACTGATTATACCAACCTGGCATATTAGATAATTTGTTCCTGTGCTTGATTGTATTTGGAATGAGAAAAAATTGGACTTTTCCCTCTATTGTTTAATGTAACTCTTCTGCTCTTCTAACCCAGTGTCTTAAACTCAGTAAAGAATGGTAAACACATGACTATCTTCTTTGCATCTAACTTCTAGTCCTGGACGACTTGTTTTAATAGCCCCCCATAGTTTATTAAACAACTTCTATTCATTTACTCTTTTGTCATGACTCATAGCATTTGGAAAACTTATTCTTCTTGTCCCAGAGAAACTTGGAAGGGACTGAGAGTTTTTGCAGAGCTATAGAATAATGTAGATCACAAGGGACCTTTGGAGGGCACCTGGTCCAAATTTCTCCTGAAGGCAGGACCAGACAGGTTGCTCAGGCCCTTACTTTTCCTTATTTTTTTCCAACATTAATTCATAACTTCTTTGAGGCTCTGGTTCAGATTGAATGAAGCCTGAATATCATGCAGCAGTTTAAAGGAAAAAAATTGCTGTCTTACATGTTGCAATCCTGTGTATACAATACAGTATGTTACATATTTTTATTATAATCTATTGAAGTTTCACCAAAAAAAATCCATGTTAGCTCCAGAAGCTCTCTCTACCTGATATCCATAGAATCTCTACAAAGCAGTTTAGATTCAAAGTGTCAGTAAATCTCGGAAGAACTGTGGTCTTTGGATTTGTGGATGAATATGAAAGGGATAATAATGCTTTTCACCTGGTAGAGACTTTATGAAGAAAAAGGGCTGTGAGTTTTTGCTAATTAGTTCCTGAAAGATTGGAAATGTTGCTATTCAACTATTCCACATTCCCTGCATTCTAGCAGAAAAAAAAAAAAGTGGAGTTGGATGCAGTATACATGGATACAGACTTAATAAACTGAGTTTCTTCTGATTTTGGTTTGTTTCTGGTTTTGGTTTGTTTTCCTTATCCAGGTAGAAATCACCATAGTTAAATAAGTATTTGTTTCAGTGAATTTTAGGAAACATAACAAAATATTAATGTTATTTTTCCTTTTAACTTACAAATGTATTAAGTGGTCGTGTATGAATGCACTTAAAGCTATGTAACTGTAATGACTTCCTCATGAAGTCATGAGACACAGCCTTAAAATGGAGCCGGATCAGTAATACATCCATAACAACAATAGCACCTCATGTGCAGGCATTTTCATCCTTCACTTCCAGATAATAGGTAGTGCATATTTAGGTGATGTACAGTGGGTATGTGGATGATGGTTTATTTGCAAAAATTTCAAATGGCAAGTAGTAAGAGATAAACAATTACCACTTTAGAACAACGTTTCTTCAGTTCTTGAGGTAAGCAGCGTCTTCTGTATCATTCCTTCATTCATAGGTTTTCCTTTTGTCTAAGGACATCTTTTAAGACCAAACAAAACTTTAAAAATAATCTTTTAAAATGAGATGAGAAAACAAAAACTGAGCTCACAAAATATAGCATATATGTATATTGTAAAGGCAGTGAAATTCTGTGGGCAGAGGTAATGCTGTAACATTGCTACAGTGAGAAACAAATGGAATTAATCTGTAAATAGATGTACTAATCACAATGGACTGTGGCTGTGAAACCGTTTTCTGGATTTTTATCATAAATTCTACTTTCACAAGGCTTTTCATATCCTTGAGCCTTTTGAAAATTTCATAAGCAATTATTTCCTTCAAATGCTCATTTCCCCAATATCAACATATTGAAAGCACCACTTCTAAGAAAGAAATAAATAGTGTGCAAACAAATTCTTTGCTGAATGTCCTTGTCCTCCTTTCATAAAGCTGTTGATTATATTGTGTTTTAAGATGGCTGAAGGAAGCTTTCAACTTTATATGTAGAATTGTGCAATTGGTGCCTCTTCCCTGTACAAAAGACAGGAGTGTCCTGTTGACAGGAGTGTATCTGTCTTCAAGAAGTTAAATATGGACGCTGTGATTTTTGTTTGTTTTAAACTGAAAAAGAGTGTGCTGCCTTTCCATGGAGCCTTTGGACATATTTAGCGAATGCTGAA
Organism: Crypturellus tataupa; assembly: GCA_034781795.1. Taxonomy (NCBI): domain Eukaryota; kingdom Metazoa; phylum Chordata; class Aves; order Tinamiformes; family Tinamidae; genus Crypturellus; species Crypturellus tataupa. The sequence goes on from JAWLRI010000231.1 coordinate 233,855, forward strand.
ACACATAGAGTGATGGCTGTGATTTAATTTGAGACTTTCACATCAGCCTTAATTCAGAGTGAAAAAGAGTTTTGTTTTGTGATTTTTTTTTTTTGGGCCTTTTTTTTTCTGAGAAAATTTTCAGAATATACTGGAAGATCAGAAAATACTGGAAGATCAGAATCTGGTCTTTGGTTTTTTCGACTAGTCCATGTGCGAACTTCCTTCTAGGTTCCTTTAATCTAAAGGAGAAATGACTGTGGAACTGTCTAGAGAAATACATTGAAAATAGCCCATAGGTATTCCATATTGATACATGCTAGTATAATATACAGAAATTATCTTGATGGTCATTTTAACTCTTTTCTGAAATTAAGCATTTTTATATTAATATCCCTATTATTTTGCACTTTCTGTTTAAAATTGTGCCTTGCAGTTTCTTGGCAGCTAGTGTCATTAGGGATTGCAATTTTATTCTGGCTGAACATTTTTTTGAGAGAGGAGAATGTGTCAGAGAGTGTCTGGGAAGAAAAATCACTGAAATGTTGATGATAAATGGCATTTGTATTGATATGTCAGCAGATATGTAAGCCACACCAAGGAGACAAGATACTGCCTCAAAGTGTGAATGTTTTTGGTCTTTCGTGTACTTGGCAATTTATTCCTGGAGAAAGGTCAAATTTTAACAGATAATTAATGAGCGATGGCAGTGAATGGAACAGCACATCTGGGATTCCTTAAATATACAGAAAGAGAACATTAGAGTGCCCTGCTGGAATGATGATGATGAATATACAGGACAGTGCATAGTGAGAAGGGTAAATTCCATGTTAAATATGACATGCTAAGTTGTTCTAGCAGGCTGATGAGGATCTAACTTGGTTTGCTGAAATACTTGTTTCTGTTACATACTACCAAAGGGTAACTTTGGAAGAAAGTGCTCTCTTAATTGGAATTATATTGAATTTTAGCCAAGAAAAAGCTGTGATCAGGATACAAGGAACTAACAGACAGGTGTTAACGTGTTCAGATATCAAGTCACTGAACATATGACTTTACACTGGAAAACAAAGAACTGATAAATGTAGAACTTTGAGGAAAATATTTTAGATTTCCCCCTTTTTTAAATCCATATATTTAAAGCTACATGAGATAAATACTTCTGTGTTTCTGAATGTGTGGTAAATTTTTAATCTACAAAAAATATTCAGCAGAAATATAATATCAAATGTTAGACACATATGTTTTACATGACAATTTCAGCCATGGTTACCTGATTCATGTATATAGACTCTTCTTCCATATCCCATTACACACAAGCAAAACACAACCACTTTTAGAAATGGATATTTAATGGATGATATATTCACACAGGAAAAATTAAGAATATTTTGAATCTAAAAATGGCTTGCAGGAAATTGGAGGTTGCTATTGTGAAAGTCTAGCATCATTTCTTTTCCTCATTACTGGGATGTATGTTGTCAGACATAATAAAGAACAGTCGTTATCTCTGGAAACATACTTGAAAAGAAACTGTGCAGTAATATTTTCAGATGCAGAAAGTAGTGCAAGGTTACACTGCGGGGACAATACCCGCGCAGGAATGTTGTTAGCTCCAGATAATGATAGTGAGATGTAAATTGTGACAGCAGATCAACTAGTGAATTTTTCTAAGAGTTTTTGTTTTACTTGTCCAGAACAAGTTTAGAACAAATTATTTAGATTTAATACTGAAACAAATTTAAATGCTGAGAGTTGTATTCTGTTTTGAAATTGAAGCCTGTAGTGGTGGCAATGCAGATGGAAGGAGGAATCATGATGGCTCTAGGAAGAATACAAGACTAAGACTCTTTGCAAAGCCTTGTTCTTTCCTGCAAGAAAGTACGTGTTCCTGTAAAAATCAGCTGATTAACAAGAATTTACCCTGATCTCAGAAACCTTATATGTTAGGTGTGAAATTGTGCATAATAATAATAATACCTTGAAATCACCCAATTTACATCCATTTGAGGTCCAGAAAGCGTTATGCCAGCTTATGTTAATAGATTAAGGGTACTTGTTTGCATTCCTGTCCATGGCTATATTTCCCCCTCTTTTTTTTTTATACGTACTTGTAGAGGTGTGGTCATCACTATTGCAATCATTATCACTTTGTCACCTTTTTATTACAGTCATTATGCGTCTTAAATCTGTGGAAGGAACTAGCAATTATCTTGCCTTGTGAACACTGATGTTCCTCTGGCTTATCCAACAGAGATGTCAAAAGTAATGTGTCTGGCATTCTCTGTTCCCATCAGATTTTCAAGCACTAGTGACCTTTCAAATAAATTTGTAGAAACGCTTGCTTGCTATGATAATATAGCTTTGTTCCCGTGTCATGTAGTATATTTAGATTCTAGCAAACAAGCGTATTACATTATAGAAAGAAGTGACAGGAAGCAAAAATGTATTTTCTTTTAAAAGAGATAATTAAGAGTGATTGCTTGTGAGAATTGTAATGGAAACTTTATACAGGAGGAGTTTTTTTACAAATTTAATTTTTACGCAAGAACACAGGCTGAGGCACATAAAAAGGAAAAATGTCATGACAGATTCAAAACCAAGACATACGCTTAAGTATTAAATACTATAGAGATAGTGAGTCAGTGCCCCCACAAATCAGTATTCTGATTTTATTGTCATATCAAATTCCAATATATACAAAAATATATAGCAGAAGACTGTTACAAAATTTAAAAGTAAAACGTAAAACAATAGTGAAATTATGTATCTGTTTGACCTGGAAGAGTACATTAATGTGTGTTGTTAAGAAGCTCACAGAAATATGAAGGTGAAAATCTTCTGAGAAAATATTTTCTGCAGTTCTTGGTGTAATGTGTGGCAGTGTATTCCTTTCAATTTTTTTTCAGAACGGAACAACCTTTTTCACCTGAAATAGGAGTCACTGGACAGCCGCTAATCTGTTTTCTTCCACATTCATATAAATTGTTCAGCCAACTGATGCCTCAAGGGCATCAAAACCAGAAACAAGAGATTTTTCAGAAGATGAGACAGGAGAAGGCTGGCAAATTAAATAACTCTACTTGAACTTCTCCACATAATATTTTTTCCTTATCATACTCTCTAATTGAGTGAGAAATTGAGATCCTAAAATAAATCTTCCCTACGTTAATTTTGCACAACTCAAAAATACTACATCAGAAAATCACACATTTATTTTTATCTTAGAAAAAGAATAGAATAACAAGTAATTTAGACTATCACATGGATCTACTACAGCACTGTTTTTCCAAAGCTTAAAAGTGAACGTGCTGTCTTAAGATCTGTCATGGTATGAACTTTATTCAATGGAACATTGTCACACAAACAAGTGGAAAGTATTTTCCATAAGAGTGAGAGTGCTGTCCCAGTCATAGCTTTCTGCTCCGATGGGCCATTTCAGTCACTGCTATGAATATTGCACGAAGTTACACACATGACTCTAGAACATAATACAAAATTCAGTGGTCAGAGCTTTGGAGAACTAGCAATTCTTCTACATTTTGAAAATCCTTTGGAAAACTCTATGGCATTAGATGTCTTTTTGTCCCCTCACCCCCCTCCTTTTTTTTTTTTTTCTTTGGCTCCACTGCTATGCAGGTGGGAGGGGAAAAGCTGAGACCTACTGCAAGCAATGATAGCTTGAGCACTGCATTACAGTGGCTTGACTGAAAAAAAAAAACAGGAATGAAGGTCGTGAGCATCTGTAGAAACAGAAACACCATTTTTATTCCATAGTTGTGACAAATGTACAGTGTTTTTCAGTAAATGTTTTTATTTAAGGTTCTAAACTCTAAACTATAGCATCTGTTTGTGTTCTCAGAGTATGTGCACTAGTCTTTTTCTGACTTTGACGTTTCAGTGACGTTTTCAGGACACCTTGCCATATGAAAGCTAGTGTTCTCCACCTGATGGAAGTTATGCTACTGGCGCCATTTCTGAGACTGCTTTTTTATCTCCAAGGTTTGATGCTTCTGTGACTGGCTCCTGTCCCTCCAAGTTTTGAAGATTCTGTTCATTCGGTGTGCTGCTAAAGAGCAAGGCACTTGCAGACACAGCAGTGCTTCAGTTACCTGAGTAAACTAGAAGCTCTCAAGGCCTGTGTCAGAGACTAGTAGCATAAACCAGCCCTGTTAGCGTGTGCTTCTGCCTCTATGTGCACGAGGCCTCATTTCGAAAGTATGTGACTCTTACAGAAATGCAGAAATAACACACGCGTTTCAGTGAGAGCGGAGGATGCACTTTGTGCAACCGATTATAATTCCCAGAGACCAGCCATAAAATGCCAGAGCTTGGCTCACTAAAATTGAAACCAAGCAGTACGCTTCGCTCCGTGTCGATGTTATGTAGCCGGGGCTTCTTTTAGTAACTGGGAATCGTCGGGGCACTTGGATCCCTGCTCAAATTAATAAGCCTTCTGCAAGGGATCCATGAATCTAAATTATCATCCTCCTTGTTCATTTGCTTATTTTAAATTAAGTTTTTGAAGACAGTGATTTTGAAGAGATACTGAAGACTGGACGCCAGTCAATTTTACACGTGTCTAGAGTTCACTCAAATACTTTTATGCACTGCTTAGTGACATATGAAATCAGAAGTGGAAAAAAAAGTCATGTACTCCAAGAACAGAATGGACCCAGACATAGGCATTAATTGTTCATACCCACTAAAGCCAGACTTTCGGTTAGCGAAAAAAAAAAAAAAAGTAGGAACATAGTCTATATCCTGGGGAGTTGGGAGATTTACTTGGATGAATACAGAAGAGTATTCATTTAAAATCTATTTTTTTCTTCTTGTAAATTTGACAATTAATTCCTACAGACTTCAGATTAGTTATCTCCGAAACAGAGAGAATGAAAATGTTTGTACGCACGATGAGACTTTGAAATCTGAAACTTAAAAGCCCCCTTCTAAGATCATCATATAATTTTCCTTGCACAGTTAAGAATAAAGACAATGTAGTATAACAGAGATAACCATTTATCTTACATTTACATCCAGTGGATGGCAATACCTTTGCAGTTGGCCACTCAAAACCCTAAAACAGTGTTTTCACACTCTGAAACAGTCATCCATGTTATGGAGCAACACTAGACAAAGACAACTCTTGGTTCTCTTGGTTTGTTTTCTGTTTAATTCTTTTTTTTTTCCCCAAAAAATGTACCAACCTAAATGGTGAAATTAATTTCAAGTCTGTTTGAAAGTAATAGTTTAATAAAGTGTAGATATTTAACCCTGAGACCCACAAAAAAGTATAGTTATGATATACGTGCAGAAGATTTGGATCTCAGCGAGTTCTGTGAACAGGATGTCTGTCTAGCTCTAAACGTTTAAAACTGCTTCCTTGAAAAACAAATACTTTTTCTGCCTGTCGTATCATTCACCCAAGTAAACAGTGTCTGAAATGAAAGTCTACTGCTGTGAAGAGAGTTTAGATGAAAATTTAAGCGTCACTAGAGTGTTTTCTTATATATTGCTTTAGACACATACTACACCAAAAATATGATCTCAGAATCAATTTTTCCTAAATTATATACCGTTCCTCAAAAACAGCAAGAACAGTTTTGTACATAAGCATTTATTGTGTTGTTTTAGGATTCCATTTTCTGTTTTTCTTGTCATCCACCTGAGTCCCCCTTTTGCAAGCCCTGGTATACCTGAGGTTATTTCAGATGTGGTAGTGGGCACACCTGTATACTTTTCCATCATCCAGTCTCCCCAAACGCAGCAGCCAAGGACCAGTCTTCAAATGAGCACATCTTACCGGAGCAGATGTTTGTGTGCTGGAGTGTTATACTGTGAAGCTAGTACTGTTTCAGTTCTTCCTGACTGATTGCGATCCAATTATTTTTTTCTATCTGAGAAAACCCATTCGCCAGATTGGGGCAATTGCAATTCCGTGTTTTCTTCCTCTCTTTGACATGGATGTGCAATAGGCTCTTCTCAATTTGCGGACACTGCTATGGATGATATAGCTATCTCCAGGGCTAATGATTCCCTCTGAGAGTTCCATCCAAAGGTGTGACATTGCCCAGAGCAGTATATTTCATTAAAACGTATTTTATAGCTCAGACCAAAGTCTGCAGCAGATCTGAGGATGTTTTTACTGCATGGGCACAGTGAACATTTCAGTGGTATCAGCTAGACTGATTTTACAGCATGTTTCACTCAGAATTGTGTATTATGTGTAGTTTTTACTACTGCCAAAGTATTGTAGCATTTCTTCGAACTTACATACTATGTCTGCCTAAACATCAAAGGAAGTCAGCATGATTGCTGTTCTTGTTAGAGAGAAGACACAATTCCTCCTGTTTATTGTTTCAGCATTGTAACATCAATTCTTTATACATATCTGCACTCACAGTGTTTGTCACGAAGCACCACGTACGTCATCTTGAGTAACAACAGTTAAGTGAATGTCACATATGCATTATTTTTTAATGAGTTTTCCTCTCCTTTGTTACCAGCCCGTGGCTCATGCTGTTTGGGCTGGTGTTGCGCACGGTCGGACATGTCGGGGACACTGCGCTGCTCGCGTTGCGTGGGGCCCTGGCGCTCTGCGGCTGAGCCCATGGGGAAGGACCGCCAGATGGGAGGTGCATGGTAGCTGAGACGGGAGAAAATGGAGAGTAACAAAATCAACCGTTTCATGGTCTGGATTAACTGATTCTTACAGTGCTCTTCTTGCAGTTCTTGTTTTGCTACAAATGCTGTAACTGCTATAGAACGTTCTGAAAGGTTTTAAGGTTTTCTTTTTCATTCCTTTTTCCTTTTTTTTTTTTATTGGCTATTTGACCTTAGTTCTACTTCTCTTATTAGTCTCCACTACAGATTTCAATCTCATCGTATTACTTTCTAGCATTTTTTATAGAGACAGAAAAATGCATGTTAACCAAAATACAATTTAGTTACTGCATATGCCATTTCATTGCAAAACTAATCTGATGCTAGCAAGATTAACCTGTTTACAATAATATTTAAGCCCCGAGGAACTGAATAGGGGTGTTATTTCTTGTTCTTTACTGTGTCACCTTGCTCCATGTAGAAGCTGAGGAAAATAGAAACTAATCTCAGTACATTGCAAATAAAACCCAGCAATTAGTATTATGAAATCTTTTCTTTTTCTGTTACAGTTATTAGTTTATTCAAAGAAGAGATGGCATTACCATTTTAAATGCTATTTCATGTTAAGTTGCCTGGATTATGCAATGAAATGTATTTTAAACGTATGATAATTTGCAAAAATGGCTGCATAGAATTTAGTTGATGAGTATATTGGTCTATATTGACTGACTCATTCTGTATTTTGTTATGATGAAATGTGTCTTGATAAAGGAAGGGCACACATCATCTGCATTACCAAAAAATCAGGGAGCTACGCGAGGGGAGAATTCTCCAAATCAGTTTGTTTGATGAAAAGAGAAGGACAGAAGAAGTAAAAGTAGTAGCTTTTGTTTGAGAATAAATTGGAGGCAAAGGCCTTTGAACATGAAGGTGAAGTGTATGTAGAGAAAAAGGCAAAAAGGAGAAGGGATTCAGGCTGAGCACCCCATCTGACAGTGGCAGACAGGAATTGTGAGGATGTATGCCCTTTTATGCTAAAAATTTTGATGTGTGTTGAAATAAAACTACAACAAAATATAAAATATTTTTTCCTCTTTGAAATGTAAGCACTTTTCCTAACAGAGGTTATTTACTCATATGTCATACTCTATGACATATTTGTTACTACGTAATAGTCACAGAGTAGTTAAACTCATCTTGTGACCCTTCCCTTAATTGGCGGCAGTATCTTCATCTGTGAGCTGTATCCAGCCCGCCGGGCTCCTTTCCCCGCACGGCACCCCCAGCCGTCCGTGCAGGAGCTTTTACGGGCATCACAAGCCTGCGTGTCGGTGCTTCTGCAGAGAGCAGTGCCAGCCCCGGCAGGAGGGCAGGGATCTCTGCAGCAGAGCTGCTCTTAATGCAGGAGAGCCGAGAGGGAAAAAACACCCATGTCCCTCCAGATCCAGATTTACTGAAGGTATCTGCACTCCCTTAGTAAGGAAGGGACCTGTAGTGGGACGTCGCATTAGCAAATAGGAGCTGCAGGCTTGCTTTGTTATTCTACATGGGCTCTTCTGTACCTGTATTAAGGTGTTTGGGGCACTGATCAAGGAGACATTCCAGAAAGTTGGCAGAGGTTGATCTTTCTTCTCCCGAGGCATGCCTGCTGCTCTATGTGTCTGCTCTGGAGTGGAGCGTACTCATACTTAGCCTAGTATCTTACTAAATCCTAGCTGTCTGTTAGCCAAAGAATAACTGTTTTCATGGAGATGCACTAGGAAGTAGAGGATTAAAAAACAGTAGGCGGTGAACGAAAGCATAGCAGATTTTCTATGCAGAAAGTTTGTCCAGCCGCAAATGTGAAAAAACACAGTATTGCAGGAAGATTTTAAATGAGGATGGCAGAAGACAGACATTGGGTTCTGAGCAATGTGAGGAGTGAGGCTGTATACTGAAGAACGTGCATGTGCCTGAGTTGAGGATATGGTTGGAAACAAAAGTAGTGATTCAAAAATTTAAATCCAGTGTCCCCATGTTTCACCATTACTTTCTTGTCTGCAAGTATCTGTGAGTCTTCCTGGCAGACCCTTCTTCTAGCTGCTTGAAGCAATACCATATTGACTGGGTGGTAAGCCAATGATGATGGATATGTTCGTTCTACAGTAATTAATATGCTGGTATATTGAATTACATGTATTTAAGGATAAGTAAGTAGTAAAATTTATATAAATATATATTAAAAAGCTCATTAACTGAAAAGTTTAAACTATACCTCTTGAAATCATGCCCTTGGAAAGTTTAGCTCTTCTGTGCTCTCTGCAGGGATATTAAAAGAAAATTAAGCACATAATTGGACTAATGGATGAAAAATATGTAAGTCTTAGGAAAACAAGGACACCTTGCTTGTTATTCTGCTAAATCAGTTATACACTGCTGATAACAGCTAGTTAAAGATTGAAGAACCATCATAAATCATTCTGAAGCCAAACTGTTACTAAATATGTCAAGAAATGGAACCTGCTGGGTTGATAAAGGTGACATTCCAGATATGCTGTTCAGATGATATTTTCAGTTTCTTCCTTCCCTAAACAGCTATAAATTCATAGAAATATAGACAGGAATAATGTCCAGGAGATGAAAATTAAGTCATCCCTGGCTTCTTCTAGTGGAGGACAACTTCAGAATATTTAGCATATGTTTTGTGTTATAACCGGTAGTAAACAACATTTTCAAAAGTCAGTCCATCACATAGAATAGAAAATACATTTTCACAAGAAAATCAGGAGTCTGTACTTACTGAAAGTACAGAGGAGAAGCTAAGAGACTGAAGATGTACATAAGAGGTGACCTTACACTGCATTAGACTTTGGTTAAGTAGGCAAATGTTGTCGCAGGTCTGCCATCAGGTGAGCTGGACTACTCTAGCAACTAAAACCAGTTGAAAGATATTTTCAGTCACATTTTCACATTATAGTTACATCTCTAATACAGAAATCAGAGAGCTGTATTCTGATATTTGGCATGTTTTTCAACATTTTCCCCATATTTTCTTATATTTCAACATTCATTACTCATTTCAGTGTTATGAGTAATTAGTGATGTGTTTATATTTCTTTCTAAATTAAGAGATTACTGCAGCATTCCAATTTTCTGACTTAAATTAGCGTAACAGGAGAAGAAAAAACATGTTTTTTTTTAATTTATCAAAGATATTTATTTACTTTGCTACAGCGCATGAATATCTCATGTGTACATATTCTTGCAGAAGACCTTGATGGAGGAGTGGCATCTCATTGAAACAAAAAGCTCATATATTTTATAAAGATCTGGGTTAAAATGACTTCCTCAAGGTAATACAGGTTATGTCTGAAAGAGTGAGTACAAGAGCGAAGAGTGTAGTGGACTTGAGTCTGCATTGCGGGGTGGTATCCTGCGCTCTGTCAGGTCCACTTCGAGTTTACTCCGTTACTGGCTTTTGTTAAGCAGTCCAGACGTACCTGCAGAAGCCTCCTCAACTGTGTGTTTGTACCCCAACTAATTTACTCCAGTTGTGGAATAATTTGTGGAATAAACCACCTGTGGTGGAGATAATTTCATAGTGTGCAGAGAACAGAAATCGTGCCATGCCCAGGGACATCAACTTCTCATTAATCTGGTTGGCACCACTCTGTTTTAACCATGAGCTAAGAGCTCGCTCCCAGTACAGCGCGTGCTGCAAACAGCTTTTGAAAGAACACTTGATATTGTTCTGCTTAAGCCATTTTGCACTGAGATGGAAGTATTAAAGAAGAAAAGTTTTGTTTGTTTGTTTGTTTGGTGGATTTTTTTTTTGTTTTTGTATTTGTTTTTGCTTTACAAAATAAAAATGAAATAGAAACCTACTCACAAAGGAAAGGACTTCTTGACAGTGAGGGTGACAGAGCACTGGAACAGGCTGCCCAGAGAGGTTGTGGAGTCTCCTTCTCTAGAGATCTTCAAGACCCGCTTGGATGCGGTCCTGCGCCATGTGCCCTAGGTGGCTCTGTGTGTGCAGGGGGTCCCTTCCAACCTTAGGCATTCTGTGATTCTATGATTCTATAATCTTAGTTATACAATAGAAATATATGAAGTCTTCCCATACAATATTAAAGTTCAACATTATCAATTATGAAATGAAATGAAAGAATTTTACTTACAGTTGTTGCCTTACAAAACTGTAATAGGAAAGACATAACTCAAAAAAACCCTTTTATTTGTACCTAAATAATTATATTTTAATCATATTCTTGCACACATTTTTTTTAGTGGATCAGTTTGTTAACATAACATTGTTAGCATAACACTTAAGAGGAGTGGAGTCTATAATTTGTTGACTGTGCAGTCAGTTGAGCCTTGTATTATATTTATTACTTTTTATTATCTATTAGACACAAAAGCTGTCTGATTCAAGATCTGCTATTTTTTCACTGATTGAAAGTACAAATATTTGTTTCTGCATAACAACAATAATCCAAAGTTGGTAATTTTCTATATATATCATGCATTTCAAGCAGTTGCAGTGAATTTCTCAACAAGGCTTTCTGCAGTATGATAGCAATATCTAAGCTGGTGTTTTGGAAGAATCCGTATTCCTTAAATTCTACAGCAGGTCTTTACGCTGTTGATGTCTCACCTGCTAACATAACAGACCTTACCCATGTATTTCTATTAAAAATACAATATTTTGTGGTGTAATCTTTTATTACATACCTAAATGAGCACCCACATATATGCAGGCAGAATTAAAAGAGGAAAATGAGACTAGATTTTCTTCTGTTTCGTTTTCTATTTTTCCTCAGTTGTGGATAGGTCTTACCTGAGTTCACTAATACGTCACTGAGCTAACTGTTTTTTTCATGAATTATAGTTTGCCTTTCTGAAGCAAATATTAACGTTTGAACACTGAAATTTACTAATATTTTGAAATCTTTTTGTCAAAAAGGCACTAGCAACAAGGAAAAAATAATTTTGATTACCTGACAAATTAGAATACCATCATGTTAGAATGTTAGAGATTATTCCAGTTTCTAGGAGTAAATCCACTCCAGAGAACATTTTGACTTTATGAGCATAGGAAGTTTGGGTGTCTAGCATTGCACAGTGAATTTATTATTTGTTTGTTAGTGATATCCACTAATCTGGTGCACATTACCAGACATGAGCATGTAACCAGAATTTGGCGCAGGGAAGGTGTATGTCTGTCATGCTGCCTTCTAAAGGCACAGCCAAGCAAATAGATCTATTCTTTGCGTCTTTCATTTGTTTTTATTTTTTTCAGAAATAGAACAGATTGTTCCAAACTAATGGCCCAACTCAGTTATTCATACAGACATTTCTATAGCTCAGATAGGTATATTTGCATGGAATTTAGGATGGTTTATAGCAGCTATCAATCTTTATTAGATTTTTTTCTGAGAAAAACATACAGAACACAATCTAGATTTTGTGCAACATCTTAACTGTATACATTTAACAGAGACAAAATGAAAACTATCCCCAAGCCCTATATGCCTCTTCCTTTTATGAGTAGCAAGGCAGTTCATCTTAAATGCAGAACAACTCCACCAAAAAGGTAGGAGGAGGAGATTGGGAAAATAACAGGAGCTCTCTATCTTCTGATTTACATCAGAAAAAGAGGACTGAAGTTTGTACTTCCTTCAGAAATATTATTTTATTATGTAGCACCTAATTTCTGAACTGAGAATTAAAAAGTTTTGCATTAATTAAAAATAGTAATTGTCATTCTATTCGTGCTTTATTAAGATTATGTTTGGAAATTTAGTAGTACCACATAACAGATACTGAGAGGAATTCAGGGCAGTGTGATAAGAATAAGAATGAGTGTGTACTTAAGTCAGAATGTTTCCTTCTGATTTAATATGAGAGTATAGTTGCACAATAGCTGAGGCTGTTCCATTTCAATCTTATCACTTTTTTTTCCTCATTGTTTACCTCAGTAAACACATTCTCTTCTTCTTAAAGTGATTCTAAATTGAAAAATAAAGCCTCTTAATCTAGGAAAAAATAACTCATTCTTCCTTCCCAGAGGAACACATTTTCATTTTTAATCTAAATAGGCAATTCTTAGATGCAACAGGCACAGTTACTGGGAGGACAGTTGTTTAGTATTAGCTGTCAATACACCAGGATACTTAGTGACTTCTCAAGATCTCTATTTTCAATAAATTAAAAACATTGTTCTACTCAAGCAATTATATGATATGCTTACGTATATTATATAGCACAAAGTGGATATGAGAAAGCTCAGATGTCAAAAGTATCAGTAAAATGTCATTATTTCCATATACATAATTAAAATGCAAACAAATTAGGTGAATTTCTGATCACAAAAAGCAGAGACAATGGCTGTTTTAATGGAATTGTAGAGTAATCCTGGACAGACATTCCCACATTACACACAGTTTTCTCTTGCCATAAATGACACTGGCTTTGGGACTGTACCCAAGAGGGTAAGCGATGGGGCAGAAATACAATCAGTGCAAACTTCATCTTCAGCCTGGCTCTTTCAGATTTAGGACTCAAGGCAGACTTTTAATCAGTTAGCACTCTTAAGATTAACACTCTATCTAAGGATTAATACCAAACAAAAATAAAGTCGTTAAAATATTATTGATTTAGAAAAATTTCCTAGACTGGACATAGAAACCCTGAAAGCTCAGTTAAAAAAATGAGCTGCATTTGGGTGGAAATGACCCAAAGCAAAATAGTTGCTTTACCAGTGCACAAGCATGGCAGACGGTGTAAAGGTTAACAACTAAGCAGAAAGTGCTAATAGTAATATTATGGTTTGTATTATCTTATGCACAGTAACCTTTTATGGAATGTAATATGTCATTTTATGTACTTTTATGTGTGTATATTCTGCAGCTACACTCCAATTCCGACAAAGGTGATGGATCAGTGAAATACATTCTTACTGGAGAAGGTGCGGGGACTATATTTATTATTGATGACACGACAGGAGACATCCATTCAACTAAAAGCCTAGATCGAGAACAGAAGACGCACTATGTGCTTCATGCCCAAGCTATTGATAGGAGGACAAACAAGCCCCTCGAGCCTGAATCTGAGTTCATTATCAAAGTGCAGGATATCAACGACAATGCACCAAAATTTACAGATGGACCATACATTGTTACTGTGCCAGAGATGTCTGAAATGGGTAAGGAAAACAAATTATTCTCTTCAGTAATCTTTGTGCAAGTGAAATTGTCTGTTTGACAAAGCTATGACATATAATTGTACCACTGATTAGATATAAAAGGTAATGGAGTTGAAGAGACACTAGGGACATTTATATTGGTAAACCAGTACATACATGGTTTAAATCTTGATAGTTTGCTATCATTTGATCATTTTGACTGGTAATGTTGATTTATTTGAATAGCAGAAAATAGCAGAAGTGTTTTGTTCCAAATTTGAGAGAGAGAGATGTTGTTAGCAGGTTACCTTGATTTCAAGAGTGTGCATAGCTCATTTTAAACTGGAAATCTGCATTTAATATGTATTCCCTGGTACCAAGATGCTGAATAGACATTGTCATTACCTGGCATTATTATGCTGAGCTGATATACAAAATTGTGTAATAAGAGAAGTTTCACTCTAAACTGTTTATGGAAGCAACTTGCTTTAACAGTGTGCAAAGAAGTAGTTCTGAAGGGACAAGACAGTAATATATACCTGGTAAAGATATACATGGTAAAACTAGTACATTCTGAACTTATGATTTTTTCTCACATATACACCAGAATATGAAATATGTTATTATTCCAATCTTGGGAATATCAAAACATACTAAATCTTATTCTTCAGACTCTAGATTAGTGGCTTCTTCATTGACCTAGGTGGACTTACTCTTGTACAAAGAGAGAATGAACTAGAGTTTAAATATTCTTTGCTATCTACCATGATGAATCAGATTGTATTAAATAGACTTTCAGACTTAACAATTATCATATTTTAACAGGATATTAAATAAATCCTCCTCTTCATTCTTTCTGTCACTGCCAATTCCCCACTTCCTTGACAAATAGGTCCTTGACTTTCATCTTGAAATGTCTCCTGTGTATGACATTTGGAAAAATCTCTATATATAGCCTGCATCCTGTCTTACACTTATACCCCATTCTGTCTGTTTTCATAGCTAATTCTTGGACCTTACTCCTCTGTCAATTCTCTTCTGTCTTTTTAAATCCTTTTTTTTTTTTATCTCCACTCTTGAAGCAAGAATACATGAAGGGAAAAATATCTTTCTTTGATCTCCTTTCATTTCCATCTCTCTGCTTTGTTCGTAGGCCGTTGTTCCTGTATTAGCCTTCAGCTTTGTTTATATGATTTTTCTTCTTGCAAGAGATTATTTTTTTCTTGTTACTTGAAATCTCTATCTCATCTTCCCTTGTAATCTTTATTTTCCTCTCGTCCCACATTATTACAATTTAATATTTATAATTTCCTCTTGTGGGTCTCTACCAAAAGAATGACCTTTATTAACCATTCTTATTTGGTCAGGCTCTAAAATATTTTCAGTCTAGTTAATAATCTAAAATATTTTAGATTATTAATTAAATACACTTTGATTCCTTAAAATCATTTGCAAATTATGTTATCTAGTTGTTTTTTGCTCTGCAAATCAGTGAGTTCATCAATCTCATCTTTTACTTCCCATTTATAAACATGTAGGTTTTCATGGCATATACATGGCGATGCTGTTGCATATAACAGGTTTTTAATGTAGAAACTCATTTTAATTATCTAAGCATAGTACAATGAATATAATTTCCAAGAGAGATTTTTCCAGAGGTTGCAAGGGCAGTATTCCTGTGAAAGTCATGATACTAGAACTGTTCAAGCAGTGTACTTTTATGCAAAGCGCTTCTGTGAGGGGATAGAGTGGCCAGTAAGGGTATTGTGGCCCTGCAGGAAACTTCTTAAATTACCTTTGATTCCTCACTATAGCACTAAGATTTATTGTTACAGAGTTATGGTTCATTTCAATAGCATCTAAGTTGGCTCTTATCTCAGTTGTCTCTTGTCACATCACAGACTGTCTTGATGTAAAATTCATTTCCTTTATCGACTGTCTCCAAAAAATGCACAACTCGGTCATCCTTCCTCTTTCTTCGGTTTCTTTTGTCTTTACAGAGGAAGTTTTAATTAATTGATTACTTTCTACCCTCTTTGTGGAAGCCTTTTATTATCTCCATTGGAGGAAAGACAGCAGAAAGGAAATCAATGTTATCCTCAATGTCAAGAGCATCTAAGAAAATTATTTTTCTTGTTCATTTTGTTTGTAGAAGTTCTCTTAATTTTTTTGTCCTCTCAGAATGTAACATAATTTTATAGACATTAGTCATAATTTGATAATATCACTGTATATAACTATTGTAAAACTACATTATAGAAATTACCGTTTTCCCAAATACTAAATTATTCTGCAGTGGCAATTTGACTTATGAATCAGAGAGGTTTATGTTAAACCAAGCAAGTTTTAATAAGATAAAGCATTAATGCGTATGTTTTATAAATGAAATCTTTTATTATCTATACCTCGGGAAGGTCATTAAAATATCTATTCCATGAAGCTTTCCCATGGTGTGAATAGAACTTAATTTTGATAACTTGCCATCCAGTCAATCTTCTGTCTGTATGCATTATGTTTCCATTGCAAACTTTGGATCTTTATAATTTACTGATTTTGTGTTTCATGCATACTGAAAACAGTTTAGTGTTAATGTCCTCAGGAATACTAAATCTATTAGTCCTTTCATAGGCTTACATTCTTTCAAATGACAGCAATCCTCATGCCATTTTTATTAGTTCTGCAAGAAATATGGTTTTTGACATCTGGTTTTCAGATCCATAGATCCAAGTACCTAAAGATGCTTCGCTGCTATGATTTTCTTTTCTTTCACCGTTTTACATAGGGATTTAAAGAACATTCAGTGTTCCTGGCTCTCTGTAGCCAGGATTCATCCTGAATGACAGGTGTTATTTTTTATCTCAGTTAGGCTGTTTATTTTCAGCAGCAATTTCCTGTCTGTCTTGTCAGGAAAATAACTGCAATTTTTCCCCCAAGTTGAATCTTTCTTAGTTTTTTTCTTCATCTGTTTCTGAGTAACTTCAGGACCAGTCAGACTATTTCTCTTTAGTCATTGACAAGAAAGTACCATTCAGTTTTATTAAAATATTTGTCAAATATTAGATCACTGTTCATCGTGGCATGAAATGAACATGTTATTTATGCTTTATGTATTGCACTGAAATCCCTGAAAGAAAGCAGCCATCTTTTGACTTCATTGTGCTTTTTGGCTACAAGTTGGCTCAAGAACCAAAGTTTATGTCTGAAATGTTTTCTTCTGCCATGTAAAAAACACTCAATCTTATTGAGAGCTACAACATGTTCTATTTTAAAGTTTATGAAAGAATCATCATTCTCTAAATACAAAAAGAAATGGAAACATATTAAATTAAAAAAACCCTTCCGTATCCGCTCATTTCTAGATAGCTTCAAAATGAGCATAGCATTGAATGAAGTATTACATATTGAGTTTTCTAATACTAAGATTGTGAATAAGAAATGTGTTCCACAAAAAATCCTATTTTGGAAGTTAATAGGCAGACTGGACTTCTTGACAGGATATGAGAAGTAACTATTTTTTCACGTCATCTAGAGCACATTATTCTCAATGTTCATGTGTATGATATGCATGGCAGGTGCTTACTTATCCTCCTGTTTTGTTTTGTTTTTATCTTTTATTAGAAAGAGATAACAAAAATAGTAAGATCTTTTGCAGTGAGAGTTGCATCAGTTATACAGCCATTCAACTCCAATATTATTTATTGGTGAAATCATTATTTTTTAATGTAGAATGAAATTAAAACTTGCTTTCTTGACTATTACTGTTTTAAAAATATTTAAAGAATCAGTTTAGTTAGGAACTCCCAGAGTTCGTTAATCTTTGCCTTACTTTTGCATCTTACACGTTTTGTTCAACATTGATCCATTTGAGATTTTAACAGTGCAGCAAATGATGGCAAGTCATGCATACGGATGTGCATTCTCAGAAGACACATTTTATTAAACTGCCTCGTTAAACATTAAAAATTTGTCTTCAGAGAGACAGATTGAAGTCTTCCCCTTTAGCTTTTCACTGATATTTAGCTTTGCAAACTTTTTATTGCAAACATATTTGATATATATATATATATATATATAATGAAATAGAACTATAGTTTGATTTCCCAAACGAATTGATTCTTATTTTTTGTTAAAAAAAGCAAAACTTGAGTGATGTTCTGAGTGCACAAACGTATTTTACAGTTTTGTATAAAGTATTAGCTAAGAAAACAGAATTCCCAATATGTAATCTCCAAACTGTAGAGGGAAATCATGTGGAATGATACTTGTACTCTGAAGAAGTAAAGCCTCCTCTTCAGGGAAAAAGTCTTTTTTTTATTGCCTAACTGGAGTGTACAAAGTCTTTTGAGGCAAAATTTTGACTTTTCTTTGACAGATACTTTCACAGTAGGTTAGTGAAGAAAGTATGGATGTTATGCCTCTGGGTCTGATGTTCATATCTATTTTGAGGTCTTCAGGAAGCCAAGTGATTATTTTTTTCTCTCAATTTTTTTTCTTTAGAGTCATTAACATTGCAAATATCGTGGTAGCTGTCCCACATACTTTGTCACCTAAACTCTTCATTAGGCATTGCTTCTACAAGGAGCTCAACAGCTAAGAAAGTGATACCCTACCTGAATGGTCTAATGCACATCTTTTACAACCCACCTTTCATCTGTGCAAAGCAAATGCACAGAGGAAAGAGCAGAGCTAGGCAGAAGGCCCCCATGGACACGTCCTGAAGGGTGCTGCACTTGCTTCTCTAGTGGTGTGGAGGAGTTAAGCCTGTGATGAGCTGCTTTGCACTGAATGAGGGCTGGGGGCGGGCTCAGTTTAAATCAGTGTCTCTAAGTGCTCTTTCCCATGGAAAGAGAACACTTTTCCACTCTTCAATACCAAATTACAAGTATAATGTATTTCCTAGGATAGAGAGATATGCATGTATTAGAAAATCACCATGGTGGAATTTAAGGTATAATAGGGTTCTGTTCATGATAAAAGGACCTGTCAACTGTTTAGTGAGATACCTCCTCTCTGTAGCCCTGTCTCTTTGTCCCACACCAATGAGCAACACAATTGCTAAATTCTACTCCTGTCTTTTAAAATAAGGAGAGAAGAAAGTTCCTGAGGAAGGTTTACCATGAAAGTGTTTCGGGTATTTTCTTCTTCAGAAATAGCCCAAATCTGTGCCAAAGCTTACCTTATTTTCTAGAATTGTGGGGAAAAATGCAATGACAATTACAACTTGTTGAAAGAGTAAGCAACTGTTGACATCTACTTTTTTCCAGAAGCAGGAATATATGTATTTTATATATATATATATATACACATACATGCATATACATACATATATAAAAATATAGAGAGAAGTATAGAAGCTGCTCAATGCCCTGAGTAGCAAACTCTGGGAGGTGGCTCTCTATATCTATTGAATAGGTGTGGTTATGTTGTATGTAATTAAAAAGAACAGAATCATTATGTTTCAGCATCCTGCTAGTCCATTATGATAACACACATAGGATTCCAACATAAAACAATAAAGCCCTGAATAACACTAAAAACAACTAGTTAATGTGGAGAAGTCTTCAGCAGTGAATGGAACAAGCTTAGCTAGAAAACAGAAGTTACAGCTTTTCCACCTCAAGTTTGAAATTATTGCTGAACTGAACTGCAGAAATACATCCCCAGGGTTTTTAGATAGGCTCTAGAATAAGGTAAAAAATGCATTTTTCTGTTATTGGAAGTGAATTGTTATGGTTTGCAGGAACTTTTATGCAAAGTGTAGATAGCAAAATAAAATGGCTCAATAGATTCCTAGAGCATTTTAAGGAAATTACACTTATTTTTAACTCATTTTTGTTTTCCTCGGTAATTTAATCAGTTTTAAATTAAGTCCTGAATAACTGGGAATGGAAATAACTAGACAATAACTAGTTGTTAGTAAATAGACCTTTAGCTGCGGCATGTTTTTATTACTGTATTCAACTTTTCACTTTCAAGTTCAAATTTCAAATTTATTAAGGTATCTTTATATCTGCTGTGAGCATAAAATATTTGGCTCTGAGACTATGTAGTGGAGCTGTTTCACAGGTCACAAGGCATTGTATTTAAAGATGTTTGTTGCACATTTTATTGTATTGTCAGATACTGTAAAGATGCAGAAAAGAAAAGGAGCTTTCCATGCCCAGTTCCAGTATGACACAGGGGAACAAATACTTTCTTGCAGAGTGAGAAATCCAGTTCTTGAAGATGTGGTTGCCTGCTTTGGCTGTTGAGACCCACTGATTTTAAGTATTTCCATTCCCAGCACACACTGGTGATGTCTACATTAGCAGAGAGCGCTCTGCGCAATGGAAACCAGTCTGAGACAATCAGAACCGATGAAGAGTGAAACTTTAGGAACTGGGGTTCCATATGTTTTGGAGAGGTTTTACTTTAGACTAGCTGTAACGTCCTCTTTGGGACGGAGTAACCATTTAGCAGCTAGAATAAATGAGGTGTGCAGCTGGAGCAAATCTGGATTAGTTTCCCCGCAAGGACCCTAGGCAGCATGCTCTGAAGGCATTCCATGAGGCAAATCAAAGTACAGTAAGAAGGGGAGATCAAGGGATTCAATTCAAAAGCATACTTCTGATCAGAACTAAAATGCTACATGGAACACCCCAGAGTGGAGGTGATGCCTCAGCAGTTAATTTGAGAAGCCACTTTTAGAGGCAGAATAACATGAAAGGAGTCAGCTCATTATTATTATTATTATTGTATTATTAATATGGTGCCAAAGGAATCTCTGGAAAGCACTGCCTGTAGAAAGATAAACAAATGGGATGAAGACTGAATGCTAACTTGACAGTCTTTCATTTGCTGATTTCCTGTGTGAAGCGTCCACCAAAGAAGAGTGATCATTAGGTGTCTTGAAAAAATAGAGTAAAATATAAAATCTCTTTATCTTCTATCTGCTCTGTATTTCTGCACTTTATTCTCTCCAAAGTATTCTTTTTAGGTTGTCACACTCAGTAATACATGAGAAATTACAATTTTATTTCACTAAAGGAATCTGTTAACAATGCTAAGATATTAGTCATTTGAAATCCATTTCTTTCTAGATTTTTTAAGAGAATCTGTCATTGGAATTCCAGCAATCTTCACGTAGTTATTTGATTTCCAGTTATGTGATTACATATCATAGCTAGATATTTTGATTCTTTTGATATCCTTCATTGATCTGGGGGGGATTTATGGAAGTATTTTCAATATGTGCTTCAGTATCCGTTTATACTGTGGAATATAAAAAAAACCTCCAGAAATCTGTGATCTTGAGATCTTCAGGAGTCTGAGCTATATCCAATTTAGAGTTCTATATGTATGTACAGACACAAATATATATTCTGTGTAGTTATTACATATGTTTATATGTCTGTAATTGTTACACTTAATTTTTTTTTCCATCAGTGTGAATCAACTTAAGTATATTTCCTTAAAAAGAAAATGATACTTTTAGGAGATAGGTTGATACTTTTTAGAGAAAATGTTACTAATCTCTCAGTTTTAGAAGAAGAGGAGTGTAGTGGTTTCAGAAGCGTATTTGAAAATACTCATATTTGACAAGGAAATTAACAATTTGTTATAATAATTAGCAATTAATTGCTAATTGTTTAACTTTTGTTTTCCTGTATATACAGGTACATCTGTTCTACAGGTGACAGCCACAGATGCAGATGATCCTACATATGGAAACAGTGCTCGAGTGGTATATAGTATTCTTCAGGGACAGCCATATTTCTCTGTTGACCCTAAAACAGGTGGGCATCTTATGTTTCTTTCAATGTGATTTAGTTAATAGGCTGCAGTTAACTAATTCTGGCAGATGGAGTCCCGTGTAAAACACGTAGGTGTGTTTGTGGGTGTGTTTTTTCTTTCTTTCTTTTTTTTTTTTTTTTTATTCCTATTATATCTTACTTTTGGCTCTGAAACTGCAATTTAGGAGCTGCTGTTTTTAACTTCATACTGAAATTAACCTACTGTGTATAGAATTAATTCTGTATTATGTTGTGAAGGGAACCATTCACACAAATGGAATACCACTATTCCATGCTTTCAAAGCTCAGTTTAGGAAATGACTCAAATATAATGATTATGTATTTAAATTAATTATTACTTGTAGGATAAACTGAGGAGAATTATTGAATGAGTTTCAACACATATAATGAATTAATATCATGCTTTTATATATAAAACTGCATTTTTAAAGTATACTGAAATTGTATTCTATGGCTCAAGGAGCAGAATCAGCTAAAATTCAGTATATAACACTCACCTTTTCACAAAAGTGTAGATTATGTATAATTAAGCCAAACTGGTTTCTTTAAAGAGAGAATAAATCTGGTTTGAGGATGAAGGGTGCTACTTTTCTGAGATTTTTCTGAATAATATTATCTTACCTGTTGATATGATAGATTTTTAGCACATATTTGTTCTCCCTGATAACAGGAGGTATAACTTAAATAATGTCATGTGAGTTTTATAACTATTTTTCCATGTACATATCAAACCTCTAATACCAAAGGAAAAAAAATGAAATAGAATAAGATCATTGCATTATCCCTGAAAAGAGAGTCTTGAGTCTGGATTTTTTCATCATACCTTTCTAATGAGCTACCTTTTTTTTTTTTTATGTGTAGGTATCTTAAGACTCATAATGAATGTTTAGAGTATCAAGTCTGTATCACACACAAATAAAATAATACTGTTATACCTGTTAAAAAAAAAGATAGAAATGTATTTTCCCTTCCAAAGCCTTAGACTTTGACGGGGATTTAATGACACTTTATGATCTTAAATTGTTCCTAGTATGTGTATAGAAACTTTTTGGTTCCTTACTGTATTAGAATATTATGTGGTGAAAGAATAAATGTCTTAAATGGTAAGTAGACAGTGATGGAGGAAGCTTTCTAATTTTATTTGGCTTTATATAATAGAAAAAAAAGTAGAAAAATTGGAAATGATGGGAAGGTGTTTAAAAATGTAACGCTTCTCTAAGAAATCCCCATTTTAAAACACACTCATTTTCCAAAAAAATCACCTTCTGAAATTGCAAGTGTTTCTCTGCCTATTTTTCACATTATTTTTTTTTTTTTCCCTGAGGTCTTTGCTTGTTCAGTTCCATCTTAACTGTATTTTTTCTGGAAAATTTCTGAATTTATAATGACAAGCACAAACTTTCTTTACAAGAAAAAGGTAAAAGTTGTCCAGCAAGGAAACTAAAGAGAAAGGGCCCAATGTTCAGGGTTGCATGTAACATGTAGCATGAGAGATGCACTGTAGCATGGATCTCTTTGAGCTCTCCTTTCAGCTTGCTGGAGCTATCAGGTAGGAGACTTTGAACTGTTTGTAGGTCTGGTGTTAACCTTAGGAAGGCATCTGCTTCCAGCTGAGTGCTAAACTCCTTAATGTCTGAAGACTTAAACAGTAGGGAATTTGGGGAGCATAGTCTGAACTAGCTTAAATAAGGATGGCATCAATAGACTTCAGAGAGAACAGTTTCTTAATATACATACTACTTTTAATGTCAGAGTTTTGGGAGGTTTTTTGTTTGGTTGTGTTTTGGGAGAACTCTAAAACCTACTCTTGAAATTTCCAAATGTGCTTGAAAACGTGTCCAGGGAGTCTGACCTTCAAATTTAATATTGCATCATGCCAAAGCCATGAGCTGTTTTGATCCACGAACTAGGTGTAGGCTCCATCCCTGCTTGAAAGCGGAACCTGTTCATGGTTTAGGTCTGGTGTGACCCATCAGACTGCACTGAACAGCACGGGACCGGCAGCCCTACAGAGCAACTTTTTTGCTTTGGGAAACCTCTATCTGGAGTTTGCACTTTTTTGGTAGTTACAGCTGCCTGCTATGTATTGTCACATACTTTGGGCACAAAAGTGAAACTCCTACTCAAATTCTGCTGCCTTAGATAGTAAGACTGTATCTGGAGCATGTTAGCTATACACAGCTCTTCCCAGATGCATTGGTCTTTCTGAGTAGGCCAAGAGCATACCCAAATAGACAGATTTGAATTCATCTGTGGGACATTTTTGCCTTCGAATCAGCAAGCACTCCTTGTTGTAACTGTGAAAAACTAAGAGACGGAAGCCTCACACATGGCAACTTTGAGTTGTAATGTAGACATTGTTGGGCTAGCAGAAAAAAACCTTATCCTTGAACTGAGCAACTGTGGAAAAAAAGATCAGAGATTTTATTTATTTGTGTTTGTAATGGGGTGTTGCTATAGCAGAAGTATGAAGATCATAATTGCATTTTTAACTTTTTTATTATTATCTTCAGATATGAAATAGTAAAGGCATATGTATGCTTATTTCTAGAAAATGTTTCTGCAAATTAGTGTCATGTGTGAGAAGAGAGTTATCCTCGATTTCCCTTCTACCTTCTGTCTTTACAATATTATGAACAATGGCTTTAAACATCCCTGTCAGAAGTGACTCATTTACCACTTTTTCTAGCTTAGTTCATAGCTGAGCACAATATAAGAAATAAACATCATCAAAAGATGGATAACACTTCCAAACATAGAGGTGTACCTTATGAGCACCAAGTGAGTAAGCCTGGAGCTCAGGAGTTTTTGTCTTCGTATGTACCTCTTTTCTTCTAAAATTACTTGGCCTGTAAAGTAATACATAAGTATGTCAAATACAAAGGCATTTCCAGACCAAAAGTCTCTGCTGTACAGAGGAGTTCATATTTGTTAGTAAAATCAAGTTCAGGAATCAAGTTGTGCAATTTACCCATATAAATATCATTATCTTTTATATAAATATCTTGTTCTAGTTGAAATAGCTTTCTTAGTGACATCTGTTTAAAATAAGCTTGTTTATTGAGGTTAATGATCCACTGCTGATATGCAGGTTGGTTCATATTGGCGTGCTTCATGCTGAGCCTCAGTATCATGCAGTATCATTTCCATGAACTTACAGAGTTGTGTAAGCATCTCACATAAACTGACTGCCTGCACCCTGGTGCTAGGAGTGCTCCACAACATCCTCCTAACGCCACCGCTAAGACACCACAGCTGACACCCAGCTTCTTACAGTGTCTGAAAGTAAACTTAACCTCCACTATCACAGTTTTTACACGAGGGCTCTGAAATGTCTCTTAGTAACTAAATCTTCTAAAATCAGTGATGGTAGTTGAATAGTTCATAAAATTTTGCTAATGACAAATTCTGTTTAAGTTAAGTAAGCAGGAATCTATAGAGAACCTTCAGAACTCACTTGCACTTGAATTGCAGACCGTTTATTTACAGCTACCTGTAAAAATTCCAAATTAATTATATTTTACTGGTTTCTACTTGGTATCAAGCAAAGGTCTCACAGGAGAATCATTCTAAAAGTTGGATTCCTTTTATGAATGGTACGTGTTAGGAGCGTTGTGTGTGATTCCATTAAATCTGAAATAAATTTATTTCCCTTGTGCATGGGTGTTTACTTTTTATCTTGAAATTGTAAGAACTGTATGTCATGTTCAGGTTTTCATATGTTTACTTTCCTTTGAGAATTTGTGAAGTATTGTAATGAAAATTCTCTCCCTAGCATCTGTCATTGCCAGAGACTAGACAGCTTACTGTCTAGAGAATCCATCAGGAAATTTGAGCTCAAAATTTTAGAGAGTCTTGTCTCTTTCTTCTACTGTTAAGTATACTGCTCCATTCCTGAAGGAGCAGAAACCTGTACCTATCCTTCTCCTGAAAAAATTGTCGCAAACACTTTTTTAGGAGTGTCATCTACTAGCTTGGAGCTGTTGGCAGTATAAATATTGTAATGTTCTTTAAATTAAATTTGAGTAACTACTAGATTTTCTACACAGGCAGTTTTCTCACTTTTAAGATGTACTCTGATTAATGGTCACAATTATTTTGTTTCTTTTGTGTTCAAATTATTTAGCAACTTTTACTGTGTTGATCACAGTTATTCAAAGAAGTGGAGAATCCATCAGATAGATCACCTGCCCGTATCACTCTCACAATCTATCACCTGTTTCCTATAGGGTTTTTATTTTTTTTGTAAAACTGGCAGGTATTATGAGGCCATTGGTGCAACTGAAACCGTGTTGCTTGGGCCTTGGTTTCCACTAGTTTGTGAACTGCATAGAAGGGACCTGGCTAAGCAGAAGCATGCAAACAGGTGGCAAAAAGAGCAAATGCATAAGAAGGTTAACATCGGAATAGCAGTATTGCTGTTGAGTAAAGGCCTGTGCAAACTATTACAGTCACTGATAGGTGATGTGCCACCCTCTTACTTCCTCTATATTCCAGTGCAATTTTTGCTGTCATCTCCTGGAAGATTTTGCGATCTGTCTGCAGAAGTAGGGATTTGAAGAGCAGGTGGGGTATCACAGTGCTGCTCATATTTCTAATATTCAATTTTACTAAATTTGCTTTACAATACATCTGTTCAGATGTACTGAGGATGATAATGAGTCTTTTGTTTTCTATTTCCTGGAGGTTTGAGATACTATACCTATTACAACAGGTAATGATTTAGGTTTGAAAGAAATGTTCCATTTTAAGTAGCTGTAAAAAGTCTCTTTCTCTAAAATAATATTACTTCTCCGTTTCTTCTGACTTCTCACAGGTGATACATGAAGCTTTAATTATAGACTCCTCCTTTGTAAATGGGTAGAGCTAATAACCTATCCAAACAAAATATGGAGAATTGCATTCATGATAAAGTGTTTTTAACTTTAGGGAGAGGGAGTGAATATGATTTCACCCTTAAGCTACTAATACATTACTGTAATTTTTAGCTCAGCTGGGATGAGTGCCAGAGCACTGACTCAGAAGATTAATGCACTAGCCTCTTTTTAAAGACCCTACCCCTGAGGACTATTCCACATGTTAGCAATGCTTAACAGATCAGTCTTTAATGTTGTGGATTTAAGCAGTAACTTCATTGCCTTTAATTGTGCTAATGGCCATCCTTTCTCTAGACAGCGGTTTACTATTGCTGCCTGTGGTTCTACAGGGAAGGCTTATTGGGACACTGCATCTTCTGTCTTTTCTTTTGCCTGAAATGTGGGCTGGGGACTGAATGAAAATTTAGAATAAAACATCAAATTGATCTCTGTAGAGATGCCCTCTTCTTACTCAGCTCTACTCTATCTGTACCTCAATTTCCAGTTTAATTTTCCACATGCCATTGTGGATACTAGTATTATTGAGTATGGTAATTTCATAAGTGCAGCTAAGGCATAGCAGTGAAACACTGTAATGGTAGTGAAGCCAAGGGGGAGCAATTTCGAGGTACTTTTCCAGGAGCTGTGCTCCCTCCTAGTTTGGTACTGTTAAGATGCCTGCTTGTGGATAGAGAACAATAGTTATATATTTATCAAATGACACAATTTTTTCTCCTTCCTATGCTCAGGAATTGCATTTAATTTGCAAGAGGAGAGGGAAAAAAACAGTGGTAGTAGATATATGAAAAGGGAGATAGACATAAAATATCATGGGGATATTGCATCCTTCAGCAGGTGCATCTGAACACTCATTTTTATAATGCGTAATACAAGTCCTGTGATTTAAAAATGTAGCTACTCTCAAAATATAATTAATGCATAGTCCACATATCAGTAAATATGCATACATCTTGCTTCTCATCAGTCTTGTTATTTTTGAATAATGCATACATTTTCTGTTACAATCTGAATAAAAGAGGCTGAAAACATTCTGCTTTATTATGAGCTATACTGAGCAGCTGAGCTAGTCCAAAGCTAGTATGTAAAGACATTGCTTTTCAGGAAATATCACCCAGTGTAAATGAGTAGACCACAGTGAGATACTTTCTATAAATTTGAACAGAAACTTTCATGAAAAAATGCTGTATCAGTTGACCATCTGCATAAAAAAAAAAAAAAAAAAGGAAGAATTTTGAACTGTTTTAAAAATAAGTTAGGAATAAACCTTGCACTGCTAGTGACCTCTGTAATTCAATTCTTATCTGAGTAGGAAGGGAAAGAGAAACTACCATCACAAACCTTCCACAAACCCAGGAATGTGATCTGGGAAGTCTGACATTTATCAGCTGTGTGTCAGACTTCGTCCTTGTCTTCAATATTCTGGTTTACGGGATAAGGTTGGCAAATGGGGAGCACAGAGCCTGGCAGTGAGATTTCCTGGTATCCCCTGCGTGATGTCCGTATTGCCCAGTACTGTAAGCTTTGTCTGATCTGTAAGATCAGAGATGGTCTCTGAAGAAACATGGTAATCAGCAAGGTAAGCTCGTGTCTTTGTAACTGTATTCATAAAATAGACTCCAGCTGAAGCCCAGCCTGGGCGTTTTTATGGCTGAGGAAGATAATGTGCCGTGACTGAGACGAGGGGATTGTTCTTAATCATTTCTTTATTTTAAAAAGTTTCAACCTGTGTAATATCCGCTAAAGCCTACATGAATCCGCCTCACTGAAAGGATTAGAGAGCTGCTTTATAAACACTACAAAGACGCTGTAGTTTGCTGTCATATTTATGAATTTTAAATTTAGGAGAGGTTATAATGGGAAGCTGCCATGGAGTTAGTCTCCAGCCCAACCAAAAGCATCTTCAAGGAAGGATTTTACTTTCTTTTTATATAATTTTGTTTTCTTTTGCTCATGGTACACACATTTCAGGATTAAAGATTTAAAGATTTTAGCAATGTTTGTGATTCTGTGCCTATTACTTTTTTTCATAGACAGTCAACAAAGTTCTCAGTATTCTATAACACAGTATTTTAGATCATACTTAGGATATTTGCAAGGAAAATTTCAATTCTCTCTGTAACATGAAGGAAAGTTTAAAAGTAGAAGCCTTCCTGGAAGTTAGTGAACTACTTGGAATCCTAGACGCAGATACAGCCATCAAGCGAGTAGTCCTAAGGGATGGGGGTAGATGAAATGAGGTTTCACTCTCTCCCACACAGTTCTTTCAAGAAATACATTTTAGATCGATAGATTGCATCTGAAAGTATTCAGGCAGAAAATACAACAATTCCCTATATATATAACTACCATGTGAGCTAGACGACAGGCTTCACTTTACTTGAATGGAAGACAAAAATAAAATGTGAGACTTAGCTGATAAGACTGTATCTTCTTGAGGCATATCTCTTTATGATGATATCTCCTGTATGTTCCCACTGTCAACATAAAATGGCAAGGACTGGTAGTGTGGGAGGGGAGAGGGGAATGGCTGCTTTTTATTTATTTATGTATGTATGTATTTATTTATTTATTTATTATGTATTTGTTTCTCACTTCTCTACCAGGCAAGAGTCTTTTCTTTACACTGAACTATCTAAAAAAAATATGAAAAACAGACTGAATACTAATCCTTGCAAATGACAAGCCTGATATCAAAGCAGAGGTGCATCATTTCATTATTTCCTGGTTAGAACTTTATACTCACTAAAAGCATCACTGGTGGTTTTATCTTGAATCGGACCAAAAACAGCTAAGGCTCGCTTCATTTCTTGCAAGACAGCTATTCTGAGCACTAATCAAGTTTTTATTTAATAAAATTAATAAGGACAATGAAAATCAGTCCATAATGATATTTTATTAAGGTAAGGATGTGAGATTTTTAAGAGATCGTGAAAATTGTTTAATACTTTTCTATTTAATTCCTTCCTACTACCCAAAACAAATCAAACCATAACTTAATCATATAAAAGTATAGCAATTGTTAGACCCTGCACTTTAACTTTTCTTTGAAATAGATATATTTTTATTTTTTTCTTTTTGTTCCTTTTTTTTTTTCTTCTAAATGCTTTTGCAGTACAAAAGAAAAAAAATATTGGAATCAAAAGTATTCCTACTTGTTCCTGTTTTCTGTCCAGGTCTCTTTGCTTAGGAAGGAGCATGAAGTGGTCTGTGGGTCCGCCACTCTGGTAGCTTATTTTCTTGCATATTCTTAATCTCTGATGACTGGAAGTACATAGGTCACATAGCCAAAATCCAGGCACTCTTTTTTTTTATAATTGTGTGTGTGCAATTTTTATAATTGCATGTGTGGACATGTGTTATGTGACATAGGTTGGTCCATGCAGCCTCTTAAGTTCCAATGTGTTTTGAACAGTTCGTGGTGAACTTCACCCATAGTTAGTTTTAATGCTATTTCTCACCCTATGCAATATTGTTAACAATTCCAGTACATTTCTGTTGAAGAAGTGAAATAAATTCTCCTGTTTCCTGTTATTAATAATCCAAGTCTTAGGGCACAAGAATTGCTATCATTTGGACATTACATTCCTGAAATGTTTCGCCACAGTAGATCACATAGAAGATTACATAAGTGACATCTTAGCCTAGTAGAGATAAATGTTTGTGTCAGCTCATGTTTTACCTCAATGGTAGTTTATTTGATCTTGAGACTCTTAACTTTTTCCTAATGAGGTTGATGGATCTAATGAAACCTCGTACCGTGAAAAACAATTAGCAACATAGGTTTTCAGTAGTTGAACATAGAAAATTATGTCCCTTTGCCTTGCCACTTCATCAGTTCTTGTCTCAATAGTGTAAATATGTATCTGTTGTCGTATTTGAACTTTTGGCAAATTATATTTACATAATACATTTTTTTTCACCATAATATATGTTTGGGATTGGTATCTGGTAACATGATGAAACCAGATGTTTTTTTAGCTGTGGAGCACTGAGCTTTTATTCTTGGCATAGAATATTTGCATTTTCAGTTCTTAAGGTTAATGTTGCCCTAAGGTAGTAAATAACATTACCATAAAGAAAACTTACACAGTGTTGCAAAGTTGTTTAAATTTCACTGCTTTCAATTACAGCAGAAATCTCAAATAATCTGAAAATGAATTATTGTGGATTAAATAAAATGTGATGCAGAAGAGAAGCTGACAATGTCTGCTGTTTCACTTGCTGAACTAGCTACTTTAATAGCAACCCCATTTTACATGTTCTGTTTTTGATTTAGCTACCTTTGTGCTTAATGTTGAAAAATATCACTTGTAATTAATTCTAATGGAAGAAAATTAAGCATTGTATTTTTGTCTGAATAACTTACATGGCTGCATTTAGCTGAGAGTATAACTGTCAGTGAAATCACCAGACAAGCAGCTGATCTTGGAAAAGATTATCCTTCCAGTGGTGGTAGTTTAGAGCTATGAGAATAACTTGTGTATTTTGCTTCATTATCAGACTAGGGGTGGATGAGTGAAAGAAAATTATGTCAAACTGATTTTTTAATAACAACTTCTAGTGAAAACCAAATAGAAATAATACCTCAAATAGTTTTTGTTCAGTCAATTGCCCAAAGCCAGTAGAAATAAAATGTGTAATTCTGATGCCTACACAATTAAAAAAAAAAAGGGGTAAAATGAAGGCTAGATTTGCAAAGCTACCGGTGGCAAGATGATTTGATCATCCATTTTATCTAAGGGGAAATTTGTAGGAGGAGTTTGATATTTTCCATTAGACAGGATTTCTGAGTCTGTACCTTCTACACCAGAATGCCACAGGTTTGGCGTATGTATATATGGCATATGGATACTGTTTTTTTTTTTTTCATCTAAAGCATGAATGAAGAAATACGTCATATATTTTTTGCAAATTCTCAGTTTGTAAACCATTTTTTGATCTAAATTTTCTCCCTGACATTGTTATATTTGTATCAATCCCTTATTTTGATACTGTTTTCCTTTTGTTAAATAACGAGATAGCCAGTGAAGCAGGAATTAAATGTGGTCCTCTTTTTTCTCGGTTTTTCTTCCTGCTTTAGAGCTTTTCCCATACCCCCATTGACTCGTACACTGTTCCGTGCAAAGTAAAACATTTTCAGCAGGAAATATGCTGGTATCTAGAGTATAGTGACAAGATCACAACTTAATTCCTTTTCTGCCTGGTTTCACACCTGGTTTTGAGGCCAACTATTTCTTAGGCATTAATGTAAGCTCTGCCTGATTCATCATCTATTCTCATCCTAATATAAATAAAATTACTTAATGTAAGCAAATATATTCAAAGAAATAAATTGTGAATAAGGTCTGCTTTGAAAATGAAAGATGCTAAAATAATTTGTGGCATTTATACCATCCTTTCTTATGTATATGTGTTACACTTGCCTTCTGCATTTTCAGACAGTCTCTATTTGGAATCAAATAATGCAAGCTCAGTCACTTGTATAATTTGGTGATTCATACATAAGCGCCATTTTAATTAGAAAAGGGTGAGACTTTCTGTAACCGCAGAGAATATTTCAAAATCTGTCAGAATTCTGGATTTCTTATACATTTTGTACATATAAATGTACCTAAAAATGAACGTACATAGCACCTGCCGTTATGCTATTAAAACTAGTCAATTCTTTGAAGTCCACTATTTCTGTCAATTTTGTGTTCTATTTTCTTGAGCAAAATGTTTTCATCAGTGTTTCTTCCTTACACTTTTTTTGCTAATGACTATGTACTTTCACTTGCTCACTTACTCAAACTGAGAGGATCAAGACTACTTTTTCCAGACAGTTTGATCCAGCAGGGAAATGACAGATAGCTAGACTTTAAATTGTTTAGATATAACTATTTAAAAACAAAAATATGAGAATATTTATAAAATGTAAAAATTTGATTTATTGTGATTTTTACTGAAATCATTTGGGGAAATTATTTACTTAAATCATTTATAATGAGTCTCATCAATAATCCTTACCAATGTTATTTATGCTTAGTTCAGATGCTTATTTAATGGTACTTATAAAAAAAAAAAAACCCTAGCACATTGATGAACAGTAATTCCTAGAAGTTGGTTAAAAAGAAGAGAGAGAGAAAAAAAAGACTAGAAAAAAAAGAGATCTAGAAATTGATATATTAACCTCAACTCATCAAATTCAGAAGAAAAATAGCAGACTCTATTGAGGTTAACCCAAATTCACAAGAATATATCTTGGAGTAGAACTTAGTGCATTCATATCAGCCTGTTTCTTCACTGTCTTCTTTCCCCAAACAAGTGTTTCTTACAGGGATCCATATTCTTTCGAACACTTGGTGAACACTTACTGTTTGTTGGTGATTATTGTGAGACTTTTGGTATATTTCCGTGAGAAAAACTGAGTAATTGTGATTACTTTTGATATGTTAATCATATCCTCAGTTTACATACCTATTTTGGATTTGTAGCCTCTATTATAAGTCCTGTTTTTCAGGATTTATTTTTTTCAGATTTTTTTCCTGTTTTTCCTTATTATCAGGTGTAGAGGTTTCTTTCATATTTTTATACCTTTTTTTTTTTTTGAGACTGTACCCTCCTGAAAAGTCACTTGTCAGTAAAAGAAGCTGAAAAGCAGAATAGTTCAGTATATGGGAAACCAGGAAACTTCTCCATGTTAGCATTAAGCTGTCATCGTTCTGGCACTAGGTTCATTAGATAATGATCTAAGCAGATAAGCCCTTTTTATTACTTCTACAGTTTACAGACCCATACTTCTTTATATTCAGAGAAAGTATACAAATAGCTATTCTATAATGAAATTGCTAATATTCACATTTAAAATGAACAGATTTTTACATAAGCAAAAGCAAAAATATTCCGTGACGTGTAGTTTTAAATATACTTATTTTTAAAGCCCT
Organism: Crypturellus tataupa; assembly: GCA_034781795.1. Taxonomy (NCBI): domain Eukaryota; kingdom Metazoa; phylum Chordata; class Aves; order Tinamiformes; family Tinamidae; genus Crypturellus; species Crypturellus tataupa. Next base: position 267,192 of record JAWLRI010000231.1, read on the forward strand.
GCTTTTAAAGTCACCTTCTCTTTAATTGCGAACCACATTTGCTTTGTATTCTTAATGACAAAGCATATTTTCTAATAAATAACACTCACCACTTTAATGTATTGTTCATTGAAAATTTATCCTCAGATAAAACCTTCCCGTAAAAAGTTGCCCACCTCAGATAGTCCATGAAAAATGAAAACAGACATTCAGAAAAGTTTTAGTGGAAGATCTACTGAAGGAAAATGGGTAAACTGTAGACAGCCCAATGAAGGATTCAGAGTGCAGTCTATAAAGAGGGATATTTCTGAAAGAAAAGGAACTCTTCATAATACTTGCATATCCCTTCAGAATTAAAGTTTGCTTGCTTGTCAGGTTTAAATAAAAACTCAAATGTAAGGTACAACTAAACAGTAATTCACATCATGAAAACTATTTGAATGCTTTGTCTTCAGTTTTTCAGTAGACTGGGAGGAAAGAAACAGACTAAGGGGGCAAGGTGATTTCATTTGATTTGTGAAATCAAGTATTTTCTGAGTCTGTGGAAAAAATAAGCTCCTATGTATAGGTGAATGTTTGGGTGAATAAAAAAACATGGAGCTTTGCAGTTAATATAATTCAGTCCCTGTGGTATAGAGTTAAGTTTAAGACAGTTTTATTGTTGGAAACATTGGCAGGTTTTTCAGGAATACAAATATGGCTGTGTCATAAGCTAAACAGAAACAGAGGCATCGTATTCTCAGGCTGTTGAACAAATACTTAGTAATACAAAGAAACAAACAACAGTAAATATGTCCTGAGAGAACAGTTTGGGTCTTTTCTTTGGGAAATGAAAAATCTTGTTAAAGGTAATGGCCAGATCTTGAGCTGATGTGAATCAGGATAGCTGCACTGCGGTCAGAATAACACAGATACAAAGCAGCTGGTTCCCAGTCAGCCCAGATTGACAGTGGAAAGCGTGGAGGTAAAAGATGAGCAAGAGAATAGATGTGAACTTGCAGGTTTGTAGAAAAACTGCCCTTTGATAATGCATTGAAGAAACTCTGACAATATTTTTAAAGCATAATAAGGATTGCCATCTTATACCCTGATGAGCTACAACACTTGAAATCATCTTAAACTAGTGTTTATTCTGTATAACACAGTCATAAACTGACATATGCAATTTGCAGTGTTTCTTAACATCTGTCATTACCCTATCTTCTGAATTGCAAGATGAGAGGAATCCTAAGACTTTGCGGCATGAAAAGCTGGCGTGCTGCTTCTTGTTGTGCTGCTAGTTGTGCCTGCTATCAAATAAAAGCATTTTGGGAAAAGAGAATTTTGAAAATCTGATCCTTATAATGCATTATTTCACATCAAGAGAAAAATGTGGATAGGAGGAGGAGGAATATAGCTTAATGTGTTTTTTTCTCCAATTTGATATCCTTTCACACCCTAACTTCCACCTCTGGCCAAATTTGTTTATTTCTGACTAAACTATTCACTGTCTTTTGAATGTATTATTAACAGAATGAAGATTTAAATTCAAATGAACAAACTGAACTAATCCATTTAACTAAATTCCTACTTCTTTGCTGTGTTTAAGTCCTGTATAATAACCCTGCTGTGTTTACTGTAATTTTGAGCTGTGTTTTTATTCTCAACTACTCCTGCACCAGCTGCTGCTGCTTCTGGAAAGCACTGTTGCTGGCATACCAATTCATGAGTAGTAGCAGCCCAAGGGAAATTGTTAAAGCAAATCAGTTGAACTGATTTTGTCCTCAGTTTCAAGAATTCTGTCCTTTGTTTCCGCTTATGTAACACGTAAATCTTCAGTTCTTGTCTTCTTTGTATGTGTTTCTTATACTCATAACCTGATAGTATTATTTACATTACTGGGAAGCATCGTGGTAATTTGGTTTCCTGACAGAATGCAACACAAATTCTGTGCAGCTCTTTTGCCTTCAGCAGAGGTTGTCATCTTCTCTTAGAACTGAACATGCCTTCCAGAACTAAACCTGACTTTTGTTAGTCATCTTTTATTTGGTTTTTCAGTCATATACAACTGTCTGATATATGTTGGAGGAAAATGTTAAACTCATTGAAATAATTTATTTAATCTTTTGTAAAACTTTTCCAGTGTTTCCTGATAAGGATATTCAGGGGGAAAAGTCTATATTTCATAAGAATAAATAAAAATAAAAGCATGCAAAGAAATTACATATTTAAATGAGAATAAGTAGGCTATTAAAGAAATTCTACTAGATGCTGAGGAAGTTTTGATCAAAGAAGACAATGAATTGGTTATTAAATATTGCTAAACTAAAAGGCATTAGTAAAAATGTAGAGTTCTCATAGAAAGAATTATGGTTGCAAATGGTAGAAAAGTAGTAGCAAAAGAATACAAAATAAAGCATGGCACAGAGTTTGAGATAGCAAAAAGGATATATTTTTTTCTGTATATACTATATTTGAAATATAATGGCAACAATAGGAATCCCAACAATAGCTCTGAGATTTTTTTTGTTACTGATTTTAATAAAAGCATATTCCGTACTTATGTTTTGTAAAACTTTGTTGTTGTTGTTTAAAAATAAACAGAGGAATTAGTTTCCATTCCAGCAGAAGCTGAGGTGGAGACTAAACAAACATACTGAAGTAGTTTTTAAAACATAAACATAACTGGCTCACTGTCTGCTAATGAGTTAATAGTTTTTTTTTTAAAAAAAAGTTTGCAGAGACTGGAAATGATCCAGAAGACCAAAAGAAAACCTCTGTGCCAATATTTCAAAAAACAAACAGGATGTCATAGCTACTTATAGACTTGTCATTCTGACATTGAACCTGTTCAAAATAATGGACCTTCTTAAAAAAAACTCAATTAAGAATCAGAAATAGAGCAATATAATTACAGGCAGTCAGCATGAGTTTATGGACAAATATGTCATGTTAAATGAATCTCTTATACCTCTGATAAGATTACCATTAAGTGATAGAGGCAGTAATGTTGGCACTATATAATTAAACCTAGTTTAAAATTTGTATTCTGGCTTCTGTAATATATTTTGCCTTGTTTGAGAATCTGAAAAAGAAAATCACATGACTTTCAATAAACATTATCAAACAAAGAAGTTTTAAGGAATAAAATGAAAGAAAAACTCTTTTGGGACAGAACAGGGGTGCATCTAGCCCAGTGCTCTGCCTCTGACCATGTTGGTGGGGAAATGCTGTTTCAGGAGGACACATTAGCCTGGGCACTTTTTGTAGTCTGCTCTCAGTCATGCTTTTCAGGGAGCAAAATCCACTACCTTCCCAATTCTGCAAATCTTGATCATGTCTTCCCTCAATTCTTCATCAATGAATTGAAGAGATCCCGCCTTTCTAGTTTCTACTTCTAAAGTGACTGGGACGGGCACTCAGTTTACTTGTTCTTTTCTGTATCCATCTTAACTGTATTTAAGTATTTGACATACATTGTTACAACTTAAGTTTTAAAAATGGCAAGATAACACTATCTTTTCTCAATATTTTTTTCACAGATCCCCAGCATTTTGTTGGATTTTGTACATAAGTGCTATGCCTGTAATCTAGGAGAACTTTTAACAGTGACTTGAGATTTTGTTTTCCTCAGTTGTAAATGCCAACATGTATGGGCACGGCTGCATTACCTTAAGTTTATGTACCCTGAAGCTCATCTTTTATCTATTGACTACTTAGTTTTGTGAAGTTCTTTTGAAGTTCCTTTGCTGGTGTCAGTGTTGTAGGTGGTCCAAGATGTCTTGGATATTTATTACCATTGAGCTGTTTATTTCCATCCTGGCCTTTTCAGAGGCACAGTGAATGATAGCTATTTTTCCCCTGTGGCTTGAATCAGGCTGGATACATCTCCATATCTGTCAGCTTTCTTCCTGTTCCTACTTTAAATACTCTGCTCTGACCTTTTGAGTTTCCCGTGCCAGCAGCCAGGCTCCATTATGATTAAGGGGTGGCCTGGCAGGTTCCTGTTATCCCAAAATGTTCCCCAGTTTCTGCAATTTCTTAATTCCATCTCCTCTACTCAATGCACAAAGTGAGATTCTGAATCGCTGCCCATATCTCTTTCAATCTTTGAAGCCTGCCTCTGCCGCAGGAGCATTTTGGAGCATCCTGCAAGCAAGGAAAGCAATGACAGCTGCAGGATGACTCTCATCCAGCACTGGGTTCCTTTTTTCTCAGCTAGGTGCTCTCCTTTACTGCTTCATCTCTTTTCCTCAGCAGCAGGAACTTCTGTTCTCCAACTGGGGTGGAAGTAGCTTTTTTCTACAATGTGACTGTAGATCTCCTATATGAACCTCTTAATTTGTTTTTTAGCTGTTCCAAGGAACAAGTTTCCATACAGGTCATACCTCCTGGATAGGTAATTGTGTGTACTCTATTCTGTGTATGAACTGGGGAGAAATCGCAGTAAATACAAAAGAGGACTTTTATTTTGTTATTTGGATAGCAGGTATATTTTTGATGAATAACAGATGTAAAATGTTTAATACATCAAAATTTTCTGAAGAAATTAAAATCCTGGTTGTAAAGAAAATATTTTTTCCATATTTTATTCTCCTGTGCATAACTATGAGGAAACAATCATATTTTTGTTTTGATTTGATTTTCCTTTAGTAAGAAAAATAAGTGCTATTTCCTCACAGATTGTCTTTTCCAAGGATTTTTTTTTTCAAGGAATGAATAAGTAACACTGATTTCTAGTCTGCCAATATTAAAAATATACATATATGTTTCAGAAATTTAAGCTTATAGTCCCTTCTTTTCTCAGGTCTTTATAGAAGCTCCAGAACTTAACTTTCTTCAGTTGCATGAATTTTAACATGACCCAATGACAACATTTTTTTAATTTAAGAATTTAACTGTGAGGTTCTTGCTTCTTCTATTTGCTTGTTTTACTTGAGGAGAGTATTATCTTTTGAACAGCTTTAGAAAAGACCCATTAGCAATGCCAGGAAAAAAAAAGCTTGAAAACCTAAAATCTGTTCTGCTTCATGCCTTGGTGGATTCCTTAGTGGAACATCCAAATCCTTAAAAAAAAAAAGTAATCTTCTAGCAGAGTTCACAATTTTTACACCAAATCATGTTTTTTCTGCCTCTCTAGATTTTTTTTTCCTTCCTACTTGTATATGTGAATCTTTTCAAATAGACCTGCTATGTCTGTTGCTTGTCAATCTCATATCCTTCTACATTTTGTAGAAGGAAATGGGTTCTTACCTAAAAGTGTAAAGTATCCTAGAAGTACCTAGTTCTTTTCATTGATTAGAAGGATGTTAAATTGTTTGAAAGGTACTTCTTTTTGTATATATATTTTGATTTTGTAGGACAAAATAAATAATGGAATATATTATCCAGAAAGATTTGTAACCTTTCATCATTGAAGGTTCAAAAATAAGGTTAAAAATACCTAATAAGAATGCTTTATGTCATGTTCTTGTATTTGCACTTGTGGACATGGGACTGCACATGTATGCAGGGCCATATGGTGAGAGGGAAACAGAGAGAGAGGGAGAGAGCGAGCTGCTTTCAGCATGGAGCACAAACCTCTCTCTTGTTGTGGGTCTTCCCAAGCACTAAATGAGGCTGCGGATCAAGCCAGGTAGTACCTGTGCAGTAACAGAATAGTAAGAGGGATTCGTACAAGTGTGTGAAATACAAAAGCTGCCATGGGAAATTAAGGAGAGAGTCATAGTTATGCATAGATATGCCATAGATGATGCTAAAAGGAGCATCATCACTTAGGGTACCTTCAACTGACATTTATCTCTTTATATGACAGCAATGGTGATGTGAATAAAAACGTAAGACTAACAGCAGATTTCATGAACAAGTTACAGGGCAGTGTATTTTTAAATTTTTAATGTGTATTATTTGTTACACAGTAGATCAACACTAGTTAATAAATGTGCTTTTCTGTAAGAATGAAGAATGCAGAAAATAGTAGCATGTGGTAAGCATAGCTCGTCCAGGCTTATCAGAACCATCAAAAAGGACACAGGGAATATTTGCTGGAATAAGCAAGGGTTTTCGTGTAGTATGGGCAGTGTCACTGTGCAGTGTGTGTCCTTTTTTGTTTGTTTGGGGTTTTTTGTTTGTTTGTTTTTTTGTTTTTCCTGAAAATCCGCAGAAGCTCAGGTCTGTTTGTTAGTGCACAGACTCTGAAGCCTGCCAGGTTACAGTGTTACACATCTTAGTTTATTGATATGGCAGAGAAGGCAGGATGTGAGGGGAATGCTAAGATGGTTTGTGTATCTGTATACTGCATTTTTGCTTCAGTTTTACAAGATGGCTGCATAAATATTTGAATAGCTTTCATCTAAGAAAAAACGGTTTATTAATAGGTGCTTTCAAAGTAGTTTATAAACCTATGCTTGTTCTAGGTTCTGTGTTCACTCTGATAAAATAATATTCCATCAGCACAGCGGAAGAATGAAGTACTCTTTCACCATGAGGTTGTCAATTAGACAATTGTTAGAGATAGGCCTGCATTAGCAAAAGGAAAGCACTATATGCTGTACTGTCCTCAGCTCGTACTTTCAAGAAGTGTGTGCTTGCTAGTAATAACAAGAGTCTGGCATTTTAATATCTGAGTTGTTCCTCCTTTGCATCAAAGCAGAGCATTTAGACTCAGATTTATTGTGAGATCTTTCAAGTGGACATCCCTGTGCGTAAAGAATTCATTTCTGGCTGTGAATGTGTCAAGTAGTTGGTCCTAAAAAATATTGAGGCTCAAATAACTTGAAGGAGTATTTTCTTAAGATAAGGTTTCTCACTGTTTCAATCCATGTCTTATCACAGTTTAGAAGGAAAAAAAAATGAGGGGCAGTTTTTCTTTGTAAACAAGGAGAAGTTCAGGACATTACTGGCCTTGTCTATTCACAAAATAACCTGACATAAATGTGACTTGTATGCTGTTGACTAAGAATAGAACTACAGGCACTGTTGATGTGAGTCGCATATACTTTAGAGATAAACAATCAAATGGATTTTTTTGTATCTCTCTCTTTTCCATACCTGCATATGTTCACAAAGAAAGCACAAAACAATTGACGATTTAAATTCTGTTATAATTTTTGCATGAAATTCAGTTACCACTTCACCATTCTATGCTTAGGTAAACCTTTAGGGAGGATATTTCTTAAGAATATTACAAGGTAAAACAAAAATATGTCGCAGATTGTGTATGCAACAGCCTGTGCAGCTATTTGTATATGAGAGACAGGTACGGTGGCTCTAAATAGAATGGAATGTAATTAGAAGAGCTGCATGCAGGAGTGATTGGTGCTAAACGGAATGAACAGAGCTTGTGTATAAATTGATCTGCATTATTTGTTTTACTGCTTTTTTCAGAATAATGAATAGCATTTTTGACAGAATATAAAAATTCAGCAAGAAAAGTCATAGCAGTATTTCCCTCCTCCCTATTCTCCTGCAGCACAAGCCTTTAAATAAATATTCACTGCTGCAGGGAAATCAAATGTAGCCTTGGAGCTTGGGAATACAGTATGTCATTCAGAAGAATCCTTTTTTGGCAGACACCTGAACCAAGCTCCTTTAGCTAGAAGGAGAGTCACAGTGGTATGGGACCTTTGAGATAGAAGGAAAGAGAATGAATGAGGAATTAGAGACTCCCACAAGCCATTACTTATTTATGAAGTGAGATAAAAATGGCACAGTTACATTTCCTTTGGATACTGCACATTTTTTCCCTTCACCTTTTTTTTTTTTTAAGACTGTCTAATATTGCCAGATTTTTTAATTTGTTTTGGCTCTGAAAATGTTCCATTACTGTGGGATAGTAATGTGCCATCTGCACAGGAGGAGCCTGCACCAAAGGCACAAATGACATGTTCGAAATGAAAATTATGCAAAGAGTCCTTTCTCTGTTTGCATGTCTGCTGAATTTGTTCTTGCTTGTTGCCGTTTGGATGTTATGTATTTTTGACCCATATGTTTACATGTTAAATACTTGGGCTGTTTCATAGTTTCAAGAAACGTAGTTGAGGTTGGTATCCTCAGCCAAAGGCATTCTGAGTTACTTCCTTATGTGATAATGGAGTTATATTATGCTTTGAGTTTAAACACACAAAAGATGTATGGGTCATGCTTTAAAGATGACCCCGAGTGACATAGTTGGCAGCGTGTACAAATGAAAATGATCTTCATTGTAGCTCTTGCCCTGACTACCAAAATGAGGAACCAAGCAGGGGTATTTCAATCTCTGTATCTAAAATAGGTAGAAGATTGAAGAGTATCACTGTGAAACTTGAAGGTTTCAGGATCTTGGAATTTTGAGTTTCCAAAAAAATTGTTTCTGGCAGGAAGGAGAAGCATAGGGCCTCTTAGGAAGAAAGGAACGTGAAAGAGGAAGCAGTGCTCAGATTATTTATTTCTCCTTCCTCACAACATTATACTGATCATCAGTATAAATGAGAAATCAGTGTCATAGATCTGTTACTGCATAGGGAAAGTCTGTGTAAAAGGCTTGGCAGCATTTTATATGCATCAGCAAAACTGCATTTGATTCATGCAGTTTTCAGTCAAGGTTCTTCTATTGAAAACTGCTAGATTAAAGCTTCAATATGCATACAAGTTAGTGAATATTATCTTAGATAATATTCGATTCTGACACTAGGCTACTGTGAGAGATAAGTTCTTGCTTTCTAGGCAGTTTTTAACCCTTATACCAATCCTCTTGCACCTATTTCAAAAAATACTCTCTCCAGACTGACAGAGGAAAGAGAGTTTATTGCTACAGTGTTGTCAGCACTGTGACTCCTGAACACATAGACAAGTGAATAGTGGCAAGATGCTATGAAAAAGATACTGGGCATCTCCTTGACACTGGCGTGATTACTGGCATTTGGAAAACCAAACTGGAGAAGATACCGAATATGGTAATGAAATAGCTGTGCAGATTTGTTTACTTGGAAAGACGCTATGTGGGTTGAAGTTTTTTTTCATCCACTTAGAGACAAGGTCAGTTCCCCTGTTTAAATTGTATGAAACACTAATGCATCAAGGGAAAGTTATTTTGCATAGAGATTACACCTCTGTTAAATATCCCTTTGTAAATTGCACAACCCGAATTTCAATTACACCTTGGTTTGTACTGGCATGTTGCTCAGAATTTTTCTGAAAGGCTCACAGAAGAGAAGTGACCTGTTTCTTTACACTGTGAGCATGTAGAAAAAGTGTCAATTTACCTAAATCCTAATGCTAAATGGAAGAAGAAATTGCTTTTTGGAATCTCCAATGTAATTTGTTGCAGGCTACACATTAGATAGCACTTTCTGAAGATGATAGAAGACATTAATTGATTTTGTAGTTCAGTGACACAAGGATAAGTGATTCTCTCAATCACGCAGCTCGGCTGTGAGGCTAGTTTTCATTTTTCTTCTTTTTGATTTGAAAGGTTTATATCAAATACGTAGGCGGCACTTGATGGGAGAAACATACCATGCAGCACATAATTAGTATGATGAATGCATCAGCTAGTATCTGCCTTTGGTTAACTTACTGGATTTTCGTGTAAGTACATTGTTGCCCTAGCAGGAAAAGCAGCATGTAGATGAGGAAGGAGAGGAAAAATAAACAAAAGTATTCCTCAGTGTAAAGGCTTATTTGAAAACTAACACTTAGGTTATGGTTTATTTTCTGGGGAATGCTAGTGTCAGTGTGTTTCTCAGTCAATAACTGATTTTGCCTGTTTTCCAACGGATCCATGTAAAAATCCATGTAGGATACAATAATTGTTTAAAATGCAATATCTTATGGAGACAGATATCAAATTCTTCTTACCTGGAAATTGAGACCTAGCAAATTGTGTTCTAGTGGAGAGTGAATAACCACCCTCCACAAACTCTTACTTCCCTCATTGTGTTTCACAGAGATGCACACAAAACAACTAAACTGCAATATGCTGAGGACAGGACTCTGACCTGATCCTTGGGGAAGCAATGATGGCCAATTTCTAGCTGGTATTGAAGAACATCTTCTCTTACTGAGAACTCTTACTTTATACACTTAGCCAGTATAGATAGCGCTTTCATTCCTGCCCAAAAACAGAAAAGAAAAAGAAAATGTTTTATGTATGTTCTTCTTCTAAAAGAGATGGAAACAAGGGTTAATTTCCTTGATTTTCTGTCTCCAGGTTCTAATCAATAACATAAGGCAATCACTGTTAAAAATAAATAAATCTTTTCAGTTCCTTCACACTGCACGCATGGTAGCAAGGAAAGTTAAAATAAAGCTAAATCATTACATAATTGTCTAGTCAGACTAGTCAGACCAATGATTATATAGTTGAATGATCAACTGGTGAAGATGGTTTTGCAAGTGTTTTGCCTCCCATTTCACACCTGCGCCTGGGTTCATTTCCACAGCCTGTCATTAAGTCTGATTGGAGATGTATTTTTTACATGTGTAGCTATCTTCATGGCTGCACTGAGCTTATGCAGTCTTTGCCTTTTTATTGAGCCATTCATTCCAGGTTTATATGGATGTAGTTCTGTGCAATTTAATTGGACCTATTCCTGATCAAGTGACTTGAGAAGGGTATTGCACACACTTTGGCTTTTAACCATGTCTTAGACTTCTGGCCATGAAATATGGTCACTGTTGGAGTCATGTATACGATATGGCTGCAAAACTCATGCCTGGCCTAATATTTTGATATTTCCCCAATATTGCATGTTCCAAAGCAGCTTCAGTTTAAGCTCATCTCTAGGAAGAAAAATGTTTGTTACTAGCCCATCTTTTCTCTTTCCCCAAATGCTTAAAAGCTAAGCACAGCTGGTAATTGGGACATTGAGTACAGACTGGCAGTCAGAGAAAGCTTGAGAGATGCTGTGGAGGGTAAGAGAGCTGATCGTAATAATGAGATGAGGAGAGGTAAGTGGAAAAGAAGTGACAGAAGGGTGAATTTCTTAACTCTAAGTAATTGGTATAGGCATGGACAAAATCACCTGTTGTTTTAAAATAAGAGGTTTACCTGTGATCTGTTCTATGTGTTGAAAGCAAGTTTGTACAAGCCTCGTCACCCTGCAAGACAAGATTAGAGAATGAAGTCTGACAGATTGACAGGAGTGAACTATCAAAGACTGAGAAAAAATAACTTTAACAAAATAGAGCTAATCTACCACTTTCTAGGCAACCAGCCTAGAAGAACATAAGACACGCGTGATGATATAACAGTTTTTTCAAAATAGCCTGCTGTATTCTGTACTAGCCATAAGAACTACTCTAAAGCTGCCAACAGCCGCCGCTGGCAGGAAACTGCAGTATTCAAGCTTATAGTTACGTGCATGCAAGTTGTTCTGGTGAAGTCATCAAGATGTAAAAATAGGAGTTTCATGACTGAAAAACTTCCTTTCATGCCTTTGAGTATACACAGTTTTCCATGACAACTGATCATGATTTTGCTGGAAAATATTTTCTTTTCAGAAAATGGCAATAGTTGAAATTAAAGCACTTCATCCAGAGGCATATGTTTTATTTAAAACAAAAGATTTTGCAATTTATTTTTTTATTTTTTTAAGTGGGAAAAATAAAAGTTAAATAACATTACTACAATAAAATTCTTCAATGCGATGTTACTGTTCCTTAGAATCTTGTTTTTCTTTCCATAAAATTTCTTTGGATTGTTTTACTTTCTTCCTGACTTTGGATGGAAAAATGTTTTGCTATCTCAAATATTCCAAAACAAGGAAAAAATCTTCAAGATATGCTTGAGATATGTCAGAAATGTAAAGACTCTTAATCAAACTCTCATTTTAGCATATCCCTTCACTTTCCAAGAAGTAACTGAGTTCTAATAATAAGTAGCTGACAGTAAATGCTCCAAAATTTGCAACTTGATATTGTCCTTTACCAATACATCTGTTTTCACTTTAAATGTGATAATGTCATGTAAACATATGTCCATGTCAAAGACAAATTTGAAGCTTCTTAGAGAAGGTGAGACTGAGTCTCTTCCATGTCTGATAGAAAACTTTATCGTAGTTTTTCCTGCTGGACAGCAAAGAATAGAATTGGCCAGAAGAGAACACAGTTCAATTTCTCTTTTCCAATTATAGTGTAAGGAACAGGAATTAATTTCTGATTTCCTAAGGGACAGCTAAGGACATAGATAAGAAAAGTTATTGAGAAATATAGCATTTCACATGGCTAGCTATTGAAATACAAAACAAATAGGAGATGATATCTGAAATTATGAACACTTCCTATTACAAAAATAAAATCCAGAACTTCCAGAACTGCGTAATACTGAAAAAAATGTTATATCTTCACCAAAAAATGACCTGTACAACTTCAGAAATGTATATTTAAGTTACACATGGTGATGTCATTTCTCATCAGATACTTCATCATCACCTGATCCACAACTCATATACATTAAAATCTAAGATAAATATAAAACTTAGTTGCAAAATGTAAGAGAACACTAAAATTAAGGCGGTCCTTTCCCTTTCATGTCTTTATTGCACCAAATACTATATAATGCATGAGACTTGGCATTTTAAATTACCCTGGGTTTTTTAACAGTGGGATAAAATATTGGCTTTTCTTTTTTTTTCTTTTTCTTTTTTTTATATTAATCTTTACACTATTTGTTTGAAATTGTAACTTTTTTGACAAATATAGTGAAACATTAAAGCAGGGAAGTTCTAGAAGCTGTATAATGCTAGTTCAGCGTACGATGTCCATGCTTGTCCAACCTAATTACCTCTTGGTCCTCTCAGAGATTTTGAATAGATTTCTTCAGATTTATTCATTGAGCATTTAATCTGTCCTGATTTCATATATCATTTTACATAACATCAGAAAAATTAAATGCCTGATGAGTGATGTGTAAACCCACAAATCAAAATCTTTCAGAAAATACTGAGCAAGAAGACCAGCTTAACTACTTAATTTACAGAGTTTAGTATTATGTTTTACATTTTCTTAATTTTCTCTTTGAATCTTTTCCCAGAATAAGTAGATCATCTTTTCTTTGGAAAGTATGGAATACTTGCAGACTGGACAGAAAGTGAGCAACTGCCTGTGGGATGTGGAGAGCTGTTTTGAAATTGCAGCCAGGTTCTGTCATGGCTCAAGAACATGTGTGTAGTCTGAATATGAGGCTTGGAAAGGGAGGTTAAATGATGTGATGCGTCTGAAGCAAGGTTAGGAAGTGCAACACTGAACTGGCACCCGAGTCTGTTCTCATGTACGACTGTTCAGCTGAGTCCCTTCTGAAAAGCACAGAATTTAATAAAAAGACAATATACGTAGTAATGAGCAAAGATGATACAGCTAGAGCCATTTAAAACAATGTAGTTTTAAAAATGTATACATTGAAGGAGTTGTTTTAGAAGCCTTAATTTTTCATGACTATGCATGTCAAGACATTCCCTTCTTATGTTTTGATTCAGTGCAAAGATAAATGGAGGTAATGACATAAAACTGTACTTGTACATGAAACAAATGATTGTTATTTCTAGTTGAGAGTTCTTTATTCATTTCTGGATGTAGACATGGTTGTATGGTTTATGCCAGGGCCACCATAGCATTTATTTTTGAAAATATCCTGTGTCCTTCCATTCCAGAATTCTTCCCTAAAGTCAATTAATTTAACCAGAATTTCCTTTCATTCTTTTGCCTCTGCAAATACTCTGTTGTCAGGCAATAATGTGCCAGCTGCACAGGAGAAATATACACCAAACACAAACATTGCATTCAAGGAGAGGATTATAAGCGATGCCTGAAAACCCCATTATCCTTGCAGTGTTTTGCCATTTGACAGGTTTGCACCTGCACGCACTTGTCTGAATTTTCTCTGCTTTATTATCAACATCTCAGTCTTTTAGGTGAGGAATGCACGTAATGATCTGGAAAATGATTTCAGTGTTGTTTAACAGCTGTATGTGAGAATATAGTGTGTGGTACAGTTAACTCTTGTCAGTGAACACCATTGTGAAAACAGGGGAAGCAGAACTAGTCTGGCACATTGCAAAATATAATGTCAAATTAGCCATTCTTTGCATTTAAAACATTAAAACTAGAAAGAGGAGGGTAGGACTGTTGAATGTGTTTGCATTTTATTTGTTTGTAAATATGTTTGTACTTCCTGTTATATTGCTTGTCCTAAATTTGTGTCTGTCTATAAATCAACCGGCTGAAATCCTGCTTGAATTTTTGTTAAAAGGAAATATATATCTATAGCTATATATAGTGTGAGCAATATATTCATAGTCAGTGATGGATAATTCCTTGCTGTATCTCACTGTATTTGAGATTTAAGGAAAACAAGGCAAGCAGCAATGAATTTGCACTGTAACTAGACAGATTCAGGGTAGACATTAGGAAAAGATATGCAAGGCCTGGGATAGCTTGTCTGGTCCAGAAATGACAACATTATCATTGAAAGCCTTTTAAAATATGTTATGCAAAGATATGTCAAGCAAGTTTGAAATAGGGTTTATCCTTCCACAGGCCAGAAACACATAGATATTCCTGTGCTTCTTTTCTCTGTGATTCTCTTACTTTGGCAGAACAATGATCAGCAGTGAGATTTAGCATTTGAAACTATTATTCCTGTAGATTGAGTCCATCTAGGTATGAGAGCATAATTCAGATTGGTAAGGATGGCTTTTGGTCTTGATAGAGATTGTATCTTTTTTATTGTTGCAGCAGTAAATTTTATGGTGAAAAACTCACTCCTTGTTTCATAGGAAAAGTGAAACTAAGTATTTGCCAGGACATACACTATATTTCTCTTAAAAATGTAAAATTCAAACTTCTTTTTTAAAAATCTGTTACATGGCAGACAAAAAGTATTGAAGATGTTGAGCTGGTTTTCCTGAGATGCAGCATTTAGCTTAGCCTGGAAAGAACCTGCTTGCTCCTGAGCTCTTTTTGAATGAATGGACTGAATGGATTTCTGACAAAACTAGGTAAGGGAGAGAAAGACTGACACGTTAGGAGATATTAAGCATAGAATTCACTCAGTGAAGGAAAGCAGTCCCATGTTTCTTTATGACATTTCCCAGAAATCCATATTCATGCTTGTCAGAATTGTGTTCCTGTGTATATGGGCGTATATGAAATGCAGTTCTCTGAGTATGAGCAGTAATTTTATTTCCTTCAGGATGCATTAAACTATTCTTTACATAAAGACTCTATTTGCAAGTAAAGATAACATTTACAGACAGAGGTATCTTTTTTCTCTGGAAGTGTGAAACATGCAGTATAGATACATAGGGTCTGTATAGTACATTTGTATCCAAAGCAGAACGTATGGAACATCCCATTGGAATATCAACCTGTTAGATTTGCTGTGTATGTGGAGAACAGATAGAATTCTTAAACCATGTCTGATACGGCTTCAGACAAGTAAACAAAATGTACCTGGAAAAACAGCCCTGAGTAGGATTTGGCTCCCTTTTTTTCTAAGGTATTGGTTTAGTCCTGCCACATTGCTTTCAGTGAAAGATCCTTATTTCCATTAATTTGAGTGGTAGAATAGGAAATTCGAAATGTGAAGACTAGAATGTCAATATGGTAACTATGTTCCTTTCTTGACCCTTCTTACCCCTGCTTCTAAAGCCCAGGCAAAAGTGACAGAGGAGGAGGATTGCACGGACGTCCACACACAGAGTATGAAAGGAGATTGAAATAGCCTTCTCCTGTTTTCTTTCCCTCGCTTCCAAATGTGTGTCCGTCTTCTCAGAGGAATTACGAGACTAACTACCCTTTTTTTCTTAGAGAATTCAGTCCTAAAGAATAATCTGAAAGGATTTTGTAGACCAGCCAGTCACTTGAGTGTGAGGATCTTTGTGCTGGGAAACTGTTGTTTCCTAGCACACAGGCTAGGTTCTAAATCAAGGATTATCTCTGCAAGTTATTTTCATTCTAGATATAAAGCTGGATATTTCCTGTATTTTAACTGTTATATTGTATGTCATGCGCAGTATTTCAGTTTGTCAATTTTGTCCATTCAGATACTGGGAAGAAGTGGGAGCGTAACTGGTATGTAAACTGATTATGAAAGGTTAGAAACCAGAAGAAAACAAACAAGAAGAAAAAGTGTTCCTTTTAACATGGCAAAAATGATCATAGCTGTTGGTAATCTAAATGTGAGTTCTTATGTAGAGAAAAATCTATGATAGTTTCAGTACATTTCAGTGATTTCTTGAGATATGCTGTGTTCCTGAATAAGCTATGCACAGATGACCGTCTGTTACTTTGAACTTCAGAGAGCAAAGCTGAAGAACATTAAAAGTGCGTGGAAATTCTTCAGTATTTGCGTAAACATTTCTAGCATATCAGGAGAACGTGATTTGGTTGATATTGCCCATTAAAATGTATGCATATTGAAGTATAATGAGGTTTTGTTTTATTTTCCATTTTGCACTTTTACCTTATTTCCTCCACAGAAAGCATAGCCTTCATAATGAAGCAGAAGTTGGAACACTGACATAGCTTTCAGTCTCAAGATTGTAATTGCAGGACTGGCAACAAAAAAAATCTATTATTAAAAGAAAAATAATACAGAGATCACCGACACACAGCAACTACCCAGTTCTGTAATACAGACTTTGTGAAGTCCCTTTCCCCGTGAACTATATGTATCCCAAGAGATATATTGTATCTATATACAGGACTTGGCAATCAGGTCTCAGTTTGCTTTTACTTTTGAAATGGGCAGGGTTTGCATTTGTATTTATTTAACGAATATTTAACAAAACATATGGATGAGCTCCTCTACAAAGTCTGGTGAGGCTACATGACCACAGTAGCTGTTCTTGTCTGCCAACTTTCCTAACTATTTCAAGCAATTGGTTCTGAGGACCTTCTAAAATAAAATTGCATAAAATGCATGTTTACATTGTAATCCTTGTTAAGTGAGCTGGATTAATTGTTATATTTCATGCTCGTATAGAGTGTCTCTTTAGATGTCCATCTGGTGGGAATCATGCTAGACATTTTAGTAGGCACTCTGGGAAATCATAAAACAGGAAGACTCTGTGCTCATGCTTAAGGTCAGAGACCACAGGAGCGTAGTCTACATCCATGGAAGCTTCTTCCGAGTTAGATAACTAAAGCTCCAATGAATAGTGAGATCTTGAAAAATGCATAGAGCTGGCACCACACATTTTGCAAGGGAAGACATCATGTCATGCTGGCCTTTAGATCATGGCAACTTTCCAAAAACCAAAATGTAGCGGAAAATGCTGCAGCCAAATTGCAGCAGCCAAACTGAGCAGAACCTTTCTATGGCTTGAGTATGGAAAAGGAGAATGGCTCTGAACTAATAGGATTGCTCTGGCTGGACCATTCCTCTGGTCATTGCTACATATTTACTGAGCATTATGACTGTATTTGCACTTATAAATTGAAGGCAGCTCTGAACCAGAAGCAAGCAGAGTGCAATCATAAATTATAGATGGGGATAGTAGTGATTTAGATGATGGTAACTGATAATATTGTCCAAGATCTGAAATAATGAATGGTCAAATCCCCACTTCTTCTACTTTCTATTCTATGGTTTATCAGATCTAATATTTTTTCCTGTTTTCCACAGAAAGACACGGTCCTTAAACATGTCTTTGTATTTTTCTAAAAATCATTCTTTCAGATAAAAGTAATGGTAAAGTCAATATTTTGAAATATTAGTTGCCCCGTGTTAGATTTTTCTGCAATAAGTGGACACACTTATTTTCAGGACATGTTTCTAAATGACTGTGTTCAGGCATTTATATTTGAAAATTACAGCTTTTATCTATATTGTTTTGGTATCCTATAAAGGAAACTGTTTTGCAAGGGCCTTTTGGCTTTTTTTTTTTCAAAATGATGAGAGCAAAACCAAAAGATACAGTGATTTGAGACAGCTTTTAGAAACTTTTAATCTTTTTCTTGAAAAAAATATTAATTTGTTCAGAGCAGAGCAATATATCTGTGTCCTATGCAAAGAATATGTGTGCATCCCACTAAATGACTTAAGATTCTGAGGTATATGCCATTGTCCATGTGATAAATGGCATCTTCTATAAAGGGTAAGAAAAGTCTGTCTCCAATCTTTTGTAAATGGCTTCTGGAACACAGTTCAAAAAAAAAAAAAAAAGCTTAAGTGATATTGTATTTATGTAATGGATCATCTCATAAAGGTTTTATACATTTCAGAATATATTTTTTTAAGTTCACACTCCACCCTTTAGCATTCACAGTATCACTTCTTGTTAACTCCTGCAAAGAATTTAAAGGGATTATTTAGGATATTATAATCTCTGAGGTCAAGCAATTGTCCTATGTACAGGAAAAGTTTCTTATAAAATTAAGAAGTTGTTGACATAAATGCACAAGCTCCACTGTTGCTAAATCAGCTACTTTTGCACTTGTGATACTTTCTAAACAGCTATCAAGTGCACCAAAAAATGCCTATTGTTTGTTCAGATATGAAATACTTTATATGCATGCTGCATTTTAGTTTTCACTTGCCTGAGAGTTAAAGCCACCGGGTTTTGCAAATAACTATACTAGTTTCAGGAAATACGTTGCTCTTTGTAGGTTTGTCCTGACTTAAACCTATTTCATTTTCAATGTTTCAGTTAATTTCTACTAGATGTCCTTTAGGGAGTTAACATTTTCTTCACTTACACTGTCATGGTTGGTTTTCTTAGAGCTTTTCTCAGAAGATGCCATTCTAAGTGTCTTGACAACAGAACTACTTTGTTTAGATGTTTGGGTGGCTAGCAATATATTGGAGCAGTGCTGTATACCTGTGACAGGTACCAGCCTTCACTCTGCTGAACTTTCTCCAAAAAGACAAGATGGTGAAAGACATTGGACAAAAGACAAAATTTTGACAAAAGAGTGAAACTAGAGGTATATTTGAACTGAATTGCCGATGCTTAAGAGGAATTAAAGTCTTGAGTTGGCATACAGTCTGTTTCCTATCCCTAACATCCACATTCACAAATGTCTGGCTTAATCTTTAGGTGTGGTTTGGAGAGGCTGTGGAATAAATAACTATAATTATTGGTTAGATTGTTAAGTGCTGTAACTACAGCTTTGCTCATGTAATGAAATCTTCCCTGATGCAAGCTCCCTTCCCCATTAACTCCTGCAGAATTAACTCCTCATCATCAACTCTAGTGCTGGTTTGCCAGCTTAGCCCTAATCATGGTAAGAAGCTTTTTGCCTAAAAATAAACGTTAAGGTTCTTTACTGATGTAAATCAAAATAGCATCATTAACCACTTTTGAAATATGTGGGTGTATTCTGGATCAAGATCCACAAAGTGAGTTCCTGCTCACCTTCTTCGTATGTGTACCTATAGGTACTTGTGACTGATCTGCAGAAGAGCAGACATGAAATACACTTAGTGCTTCCAAAAATGGCAAACCTAATTGCTGCATTTTCAGCACAAGAGAATCTCCTGTCCAATCCGATTAGGACTCTTTGTGTCTGGTCTGATTCCATGGATTTTTTAGATTCTCTCCTGATGGGATGAAACACTTTTTTTTTCCTTTTAACTTACAAGTTGCCACGCATGTAGATACAGTGTATCCACACTGTACTTCAAGCATACTGTTTATTACCTCAGGGCATTTTGGAGATTTAGAAAAGCAAGCTACAGATACAGAGAAATGCAGATCATATTCAAAGGAAGGTCTTCTTCTGCAAGCCTGTGTGAAGGAGAATTATCTGTTTCTCTGCTTTGGGAGAAGAAAAATGGTCAAAAATTCACAATGAAGACTGGTATACTGGTTTGACTCTGTTTTACTCTGCTGAAGCAATTAGAGATGGACTTTTATATAGACCATGTTACAGAGCTCAAGAACAATTAGGTTTGTGAAAATAATTTAGCCTTCATTTTAGCTAAGTAACATGAAAAAACAGATTTAAACTATGGCAACTTGTTTCCTCTTAGTTGTTAACAAAAGAGTTAACCATATTCTTTTTTATTTACCATTCGTATTCAAAAGCCACAGTAATAGTCTAATTTAAGGCCAGTCACGTGAAGGAACGTACTTAACTGCTGGTTTTGTTGAAAATATAATTTTCTGCTGATCATTTAGCTACTTGCTCTGAATGAGTTGAGATAAAACTTCACACCACTAGTTAGAGCAAGCATTTGGTAAACAGTCATTGATTTTTTTGTACCAAATCTCAAGTAAATGCAGTCCTTTTATCTTTTATCTATTCTGTCCTACTGTGAGTGTTTGGTATGAAATGAAGAAAATACAACAATTGTAGAAAAATATATGTCCTCTTGAAAGGATCTCAGATATAGAGTATTATATGTCCACATTTTTATTTATTCTAGGCTCACATGAGACAAATATTCACACAAGATACAATTCAGTAAAGTCACTTTGATTCTGCTCTTGATCTGTTTTTTTGCCCTGTGCAGATCACTAATTAATTATCCATGGAATTAGATTTACTGAAAATACCATTTTTAGTATTTCCAGGAAACTCTTTTTATACATATATTTTTTTTTTTTTACATCTTCCAAGATGTTTATATCTGTAAAAGTTTTGTAATTCAAAACTTCACCTTTAGTCAAGATGGAAAGCAAAGAGTGATACCATGAATTCTGCTAGGATTAGACCTGAAATTTTTCTTCATACTCATATTGATTACTATAATCAATCTTTCAGAAATATTCTGAAGTATTTTGGCATGCCATTCCAGACTGTAAAAATTACCTTGTGTAAATTTGGAAGAAGATGTAAATAGCTAATGCTAATTCAGTGCAATCTACCTTTACAGAGCTTGAGAAGGCATATTTGTATTTTTGCATTCAACTGTATAAATTTTGTGTACATTAGAAGGGATCGTGTAAATAAATGTGGTTTGTGATACTGGTTGCTGATTGATCAACAAATTTAAGTTATTACTTAATAGGTTTCAATGCTTTCTCGTAGAAGAAATTGAAACCTGAAAACTGTTATTGTACTTTTTAAAGATTGTAGCTAAGAAAAGTAGGTAGGAGGAGGAGAAAGAAAAAAGATATTTTATTTCTGCAGCATAGAGATTTGTAATATGCAGTATATAAAATTTTGATGCTTGCAATTTGCTTAATAAAGCAGCACGTCTTTCCTCACTATGGGTTCTGAGACAAAGTCCTGTCTTTCCCGAAGGTGATGTCAAAACTTATGTGGAATTATTCATAAACGAGGCTGTCTCCATACAGAACTTTTCAGGAATAACACTTCTGTTTTCAAATTTATGCTTTGTCTAGTGCAGAATAATTTCAAATATAGACAAGGTTCAGTTTCAATATCGAGAAGGTTTCGATATTAATGCCTCCAGGCTGAACACCTTGCAGCATAATATAGTCAGTCAAAGCAAAAAGAGAAACAACTTTATAAAATTGTCTCTTCTCATGAAGTGATTGTGTTTTATGTTGTGTCTGACCTTACTATGATTTTGGATTTATCGTAGTATGAGGGGTCTCTTTTAAACAAGCTCCAACACTTCCCTGGTTCAGTAGTTGTTTTCTTTGTAGCGGTGCACCTGTGGCAATGGAACAACACAGACCTCTGTTTTCAGCCAAGTTTAAGATTTATTATACCTCCTGGTACAGATTTATCTTTTCTCTGGCTAGATCAATATCTAACTCTCAGGTCAATAAATCCTGATTGAATCTCAACAGAAGTCAATAGCTATCTATTATGTCACCTAATGGGCAAAGTTTTAATGGGTGTTGAGTCTAAGAAAGAGATGAACACATTTAGAAGAAGGTTTATTCTATGATTTCTTAATATTTTATCTAGATACCATCAATATATGTATTTTTTTTCTTTTTTTAAGTGTTTCAGAAACTTAAGAACACTGTTGATTTGAAAATACCAGTATGGGATATGGGTCCTTAGTCTTCTGTTTACCAAGAGTGGTTGCATCATTGCGGGATCAGATTGATACTTTGTTAGAAGTGATAACCATTCAATGAATATATAGATATTTGTTGCTTACAATGCTGTTGAAGAAAATATAAAATAGTATATTATTTTGATTTTTTCATTGAAAGACCTGTTAGAAAACCAATTATTCAATTTTGTAGGGTGTTTTTAACAGATATTTATGTGAAAAATATATATATGTGTATATATATATATATACACACTCTGATATACTAAATCTGGTACTGATTCAACTTTCAAAATGAAGAATTTGCGCTGATGGGGTTTTACTGGGTGTACAATTTGATGCTTGTGCTTTGAACAGACAGTAGCTTGCATTGTTACAACATAACTCAGCAAGCAGACATAGTTTGAGTGTGATTCAGTTCTCTAGGATATGCAGGCAAAAAGTGATCACCTTTCCAAACTGAAATATCAGTATTGGTATTTCATTTGCACTTAAAATTTACAAAGAAGCATTCTTAAGAGTTGAGTAAAGTTGTCCTCTAAATGTCTTATAACAATTACTTAGCAAATCATTCAATATTACTAGAAGCTCATTAATACGGGTCAGAGACATTGAAGTTAATTGGCGTGCCCATGAGCAAGTAAGGAGTAGGTATCATGGGAAGGAAAGAACACATCTTTGGTCTGTTGGCCAAGCAAGCTGAATTGTCAGTATACTTAAATTACCTGAACTATCTAGGCACAATGTGTAATTAATCAGCACATGAAATTTTGTTCACATGTAGACTCTTTCCAAGATTGTATGTTACATTCAGTTTTCAGTCATCAGGATGCAATTTTGACCCTATTTGAGAGCTTTCTTTTCATGTCTGTAAACTTTGTCTCTCATTTTGTCCCTACTATCAAGGTGCCATGCTTTTAAAAAAACCCACAATATTATTCAGCATTATGGGCAACTGTGTTAATTACCTCCTGTTATTTAGATACATTACAGTATGCTTATTGAAGACGGAAAGTTAAATTTAATTTGTACAGATGTCTAATTTAATTAGTAATTGGTAAGAAATGTGAAGTTAAGCCTGGGATTCCATCTTTATTATTTCCATTGTTAAGGAAGTACTAAAGAGCTATGGATTCTGAGGGAAATATATTATGGTTGATATGAAATATATATTGATATGAATATTGATATTAATATGAAATATAAGCACTTTAACCTTCAACTCTTATTTTACCTTTTTAATTCAAACAACAGATTAAATAAATTTTAATGTGAATAGGTTATTTGTTAGTCCAATATATCTGTATCTGGATATATGTCACAGTTACCTTAAGCATACTACTGTAAGTACTTGTTTATATAGCCAGCATCAGCATTCACTATCAGTTCTGAGTAAACAGATTACCAACTTGTTTCTCTGTTGATTTTTTGTGTGGTTTGTTTTGTTTTCTGATTAGAACGCGGAATCTTTGTTTCTTTTAAACACTTTTCTAAATGAATTGTCAAAAAAATTAAATTTCAAAACGTAACGCTCCTTCTGGCTTACCTCGTGCTGCTTTACCTGCAGGACACACCTCCTGCAATGGTAGTAACACATCAAATTTTGATACCAAGAATATGATTGTGTAATATGAAGGATTTGACCAGGCAACCCTGTTTGCACCTAACCATATGTATCTTCAGAACTGTAGAAATGTCACTATTTCAGGTTTTGATTCAATGGAAATGACCATTGAATGCAAGGCCATTGTAGTATTCTCTGTTCTAAATTAAATGAACACTTCATCATGCACATATATGCAGAGAACTAGTATTTAGTGGCATGTTTCTACCAGATACATGACTATTTTTTTATTTAAGCTGATCTTATAAGGGCTTTCATTTAGTCCCCACTCTTCATCTCCAATGGTTTTCAATGGAAAAAAAAAATCCTTAACAACAAAGAAGGAATTTTAGGAGTGGTCAAAAACTTTCAGATAGAGGATTTCCCTGAAAGAAAGTTTAACTCTATTTTTGTTTCCTGAAAATTCTTAGGAATTTATCATGTACAATTAATATTTCAAAAGAACGGGCTTACATTTATTCAGAAGGACATAGCAATCTGATAAATGTATTCAGGAAAAGCATAAATTAGGTCTTTCATGACAGCTTTTCAGAACCTGCACTTCCAAAAAATGGTGGAATTTTCATATTTTTCCTGAAGATATAACCTAGAAAATCTTAATTTGAGTCTTCTGGATTAAATTAATGAAGGATAATAATCATGGCTCAGTTTCAGTACCGTGACTATAGTTGCTAGACTATCCATGAATAACGAAGTGACTAAGGAAATATAGCAATTAGAAATTATGAAGTGGAGAACAGTGATAAAGAAATCTGAGGGCACTGGAAGCTAATAGCAGTTTAATGCAGATCAGAAGGCTGCTTTTTTTCAGAAGGCTGTTAGAAGGCAGAGGGAAAAAAAAGGAAATGTAACAATGATAGGATCATGACTAGGTGAAGACGATAACATTATTAGTAGAAGTATAGAAAAGAGCTACATCTATCCTGTGTTTGGAAAGAAGCAGAATTATGTGTATTTATTGCATTAACACCATACAGTTTTAACAATAGCTGAGAAAGATGCTGTCTCACATCTCCCCTGGAAACAGTCTTCCCAGCTTGAGTTTGTTAAACTGCAAAAGTTAAAAGGTCATTGGTTATTGAATATAAAATAGTTTTTGATTAATTCTTTTGATGAATTTCTTCAAATTCACCAGTTAAGTACTGTATAAGTATAGTTAAATACTTAGCTGTGAATTGTGATGGACATTTTCTTAATAAGTGAATTTTAAAAAGACAGTTACAGCTGAGCCTTTAGTTGTAGCTACATGCTAATGAAATATTTCTACACAGAACCCTAAAAATGACAACGTAATGCATCATTAGATACCACAAAGTACATTGCAAGAACAAAACCTGGGAGGGAAAAAAAAAAAGAATTGATTGAGATTCAGTAACAGGAATGGGTTTGGGGAGAATAAAGTAGAACATGCCAAAAACATACTTATTTTTAGGGCTTTCTCAAATCCAGAGGTGTTGGGAAAGGGAAAAGAAAAAAAGATATTCAAAGTCATAGAAACATCAATCTTTTTTCAGAACCTGACACTTCAGGTTTTTTCTCAGTAAATTTTGTGTGATGTTTTGAGGATAAATGCAGGCCTGGACTATTGAAATTTCCTGATGGCAAAACATTGCGAGTCAATACAGAGGAAGAGTTTATGACTGTGAGGTCAAGAGCAGTAAGAACGGAATGAAATGTAATAATATTAAGTTAAAGGCCATGTTATAGGACTACTTACAAGATGATATGTAGTAACTTCAGTCTCATTAATTTGGAAGTGTTGGAGGAGAAATTTCTTGGTATATGAGTCACAGATGAATAAACCATGTAAGGTAGCATAGTGAGGATTCTTGTAATCTACATCTGGGGAAGATAAATTCAGATTGGAAAATGTGCAGTCCAAGGCTATAGAAATTATCAGAGAAATGATGATTCTAAAACACAGGAGAGGTCCAAAAGAGCTTAGTTTTTTTAACCTTCCACAGCTAAAACTGAGAAGAGGTGGGGGTGTTGTTTACTGATGTATTGAGGTAAAGAAGAGCCATTGAAGTTGATGGGAGTTTTGGAAAAGCCTTCTGTGTAGAAAGGTACAGGTGAGGTATAGGAAGGTGTGGGAAAATACCTCTAACATAATTTTGAGAGTGATCTTGGTAAGGCTGGGCTCAGCAGTCCAGGGATCTATCCAGCTGAGTGCGCTTCACATCTCTTATACTGGATCAAGTATTCAGGATCAAAAACTTGCCCATTTTCATTTGAAGAAAAGAACATGATGCAAACAAGAGAGAACAGGAGATTAGTGATCACTTTGTTCCACACATCCTCATAAACATTCCAGGAGAGTGTACCCTCCGGGAGCAAAGAGAGCTTGTAATTCAGAGAGCTTTTTGTTCATATGAAGCAATTTCAAAACTTTAGTAACTAATATAATTACGAAAGTTGTATAGAAGACAGATGTTCCATTTTGTGCAGTTCAAAAGGAACTAGAGTGCAAATAAAAATAAAATGGAGAATATACAGTTTAAATATTATTCTTTGTGCATAGTCTGCTTATTTATAAATCAGTTTTAGAGTAGAGTGGAAAGAATAATATAGACTGCATGAAAATCTCCATTTCTCTTGTAATAATTTCTCATTAGTTTTGCTGAAGACATGCAAATCATTTAAAATACAACAAAAGTAATATTTTGGAAATTATTTTTGGATAATCTGATATTATGTGAATCACAGACTTTTACAGTACAGAAGATTGCCTAGAAGATCAGGACTCCTCCTCTTCAGGTGATGTTTGCTTAAAATTTTCCCAGAAACAGAAATTGATCATGCTAGGCTATATTTTGTTCTCCGTTTTGTTATCAGTTATAACAACCACTCAGTTTACAAGTTAAAAGAAGTTTTGCCTAGACATTTAGATTTTTGAGAGTTTGCTATTAATAAATGTAATGCTTCATATGATTTTGTTTTTTCTATTAAACAATGTTTAACTGAGTTAATTAGGAGTTTTAGGAAGAATGCCACATTGTGTTCAGAAAATAACTTTTGTTAAATAAAGGAGTTTGAGGTTTATTCAGTAAGACATGAATTCCCTTTCATTAATAATTCTGTAAAGCAGATACTTAAACAATTATTATGTATCAAAAAACACTAGACTTTTGTCGATGTAGCTTTTGACTAACAATGTTATGTAAGTCGGATTAAATATTAATATACCATTTTATACACTGTAATATATATTCAATTCTTCATATCCTCAAGCAAGTTGACTGTCCTGCAGCATCTGGCAGTGTTACATTAAAAAAAAAAAAAAAACAGTGGAGCACTCTCAAGCATCTCTGTGTATTGCGGTAGGTAATCCATTATTTGCTAGTTGTTTGCACACAGGGGTCACCAATTGTTTTATAGTCTGAATATCAACCAGAAACAGCTTATTTTGTGTGTAAAAAAGATTTGCATTTCCAGAAAGTGCCCAGCCCTTTCCTTTGTCATAAGAAATTAACCCCGATTTTTCTCCTTTTTTTGTTTGTTTTTCCTCTCACCACAGGAGTCATCAGGACTGCCTTGCACAACATGGACAGGGAGGCCAGAGAGCACTATTCCGTCGTCATTCAAGCCAAAGATATGGCTGGGCAGGTCGGAGGGCTGTCGGGGTCAACAACTGTCAATATCACGCTCACTGATGTCAACGACAACCCACCCAGGTTTCCTCAGAGTATGTGCAATTTCACCATATCATTGATTTGAAATGGTGTTGATTTCCACTGAAGTAAGCAGTTATTAGTGAAGTGCACTTGGTGTTCAGAATCACTGGGAGGAGGCTACTGGCGAAGAGTTTGTGTTCACCAATTGTTTTTTGATTGGCCAGTGTTTTCAGATGGAGCTTAGAATGCAAATACAGCAGAGGTACAGCATTAAATCCATTTAATTAAAAACTGAGGAACAATGCGATGCGTGACAAAGGAATACTTCTGTCATATGTGGATAATTCTGCATTCCTTTTGGAATTTCAAAAACTGCATGACAATGTGTTTTTGATCCAGTAAGTGGATTGTATTGTTCCCTTAGTACGAAACAACAAAAGGTAACTCATTAGAAAACTGAATCTATCATTCATTTGGCTGCTTCCATTCACACCTGTCAAAATCACTCTCTGTTTCTCTTACACCATTTAAAATTTTAGGTTTACTTTTTCTCTTAGTGGCGGTCAGAACTTTTGCTGTTGTTCACTCTTGCAGACCTACAGTGAAGTCTAATTAAGTGAATTGTAGATTCTGATGTCAATCTGAATGTTCTCACATATGTGTATGAAAAGTATGTGCTAGAATACTCTTATTAGAATATCATAATATGAGCACTAATAGGAATAATTCATTTGTACCCAACTCATTGTGTGCACATTGATCTGACATGAGCTGGAGTCTTCCAGGAATTCTGAATTCACTTAACAATTTATTTAAAACTCTTTGCAGAAGGAAATTGCATAGCTCAACCTTCATTCCTTTGCAGATTGGCTCAAGGCCAGTAAGAATATTGTAATCTGAACTCAGACATTGTTTGAGCCCTTGTAGAACATAATGGACTAGTAGCTATAGGTACGTCCACAGGGAAATACATAAAGCTATTTGAATTAGAAGATTTAGAAACAATAGGAGAGATCACAAAGCTCCAGGGAAAAACAAAGCTCTCTGGCAATACACATTATGTAAAATCTGGTCAAGTAGTAAGAAGGCTCATTAAAAATGTTGTAGAAGTATATATTTATTTTCTGTACCTAATAAACACATAAAAACACAAAGCCTTTGGAACGTTGCCCTAAATAAAAGATATTTGATTTTATATTTCTCAGCATGGTTATTGCATCCATCACAATATCTAATACTTGCTAACTATTGGGAAGGCAAGAGATAGGGTGTATATTTAAACAAATATGATATATAGATAAACTAGGAAAAATATCCTAATTTTCCTACAAATCCAGGACAAAATAAAGTAAAGCCAGATCCATATATATCAGCTTAACGCCATTTATTTTGAGTAAAAGAATTTGAATATTAAGATGACTTGCGAGCAGAAATGTATATTGGCACATAAATTCCTTTATCTCCATTAGTATTTATTCAGAAAGGGAAAAAATACACAATTTTCAGGTTATTTCTGTACATTTTAAGGGAGTCTAATAAACGTGAATATAACATTGGAAAGAACAGAATTTCATTTCACTTTCAATGAAAACTAACTGTTTAGCAAAGCAAAATTTTAAAAAGGTAGTACTTGGAAACGATAATTTTTTATCTTCCGTAAATGCTATTTCAGAAAATATTATACTTAGAACAAGCATGGTAGGATACAAGCATTTACTATACTTTTCCTAATATAGGAATCACACAACCATAATAGGAATTACATAGCCATCACTATGGCTATGACACTACTACTTTACTCCTTTTCAACAAGCGTTCACACCTTGAGGCAGCCACATCATGCTCTATAATCTGACAATCTGAGCATCATTAACTATTTAAATAACACATGAACATTACACTAATAAAAATAATTTCAGTGTTTATTTTTCTTCTCCTTTCTTTGTATGTCATTGAGTTAAATTTCTCCTCTATTTCCTCATTAGGTAGGATGCTAAATGAGACTTCCTGGGGTTTGTGGCATTCAGAAATGAGATTAAGGGAAGTGCTAGCCAAGCTGTGTGTATCCAAACTGTGTATATCCAGGGTAGAGCTCTCCGGAGACACCGAGCCTCAACTAGACCTCAGGTTCCCTTTTGGTTAGTTTTCTTTTATGCATGGCCATACTTGTGAATTATGAATCTAAATGTAGCTGTAGGTGTACTTCACTCCAGGAAATGTTGGGAAGAACATCTGGTTTATTGTTTCTTTTATTTGAAAGTTTAATTTGCTGTATACACAGGAAAGATTGAATCTTTTTAGTCTTTGTGACAGATGCTCGTTAAAGACAAATATGGACTAAGATTGATGGGATTTATTTCCTTTCTTCATCCCACAAGCTTTCCTTCCTTCATGTCCAGATATAAATGATATATGTATATGTAAGCTGTCAGACAGTGCTTTGCATAGAAAGGTCTTTGCTTTTCAGTAATCCCATCTCCCTGTTCTTGTTAGTTTTATTGGTGGTAGATCTACTTGACTCTTGGTTGTGGGCCCTACATTTCTTGCAGTAGTCTGATAGAAAATGAGTTACTGAGTTACATAAGAATTACCTGTTTGCTGTTCTTTTATTAATTATCTAAACTCATGCTTAGGATGAATAGATTCTGCATGTTTCACTTGCTTTGGGATGAACAGATTCTGATTGTATCAAGATCACAGTAGAAAGATGTTTTCACTGGTATGTTTTGTACTTCAAACGCTAGTGATTACCTTCTGGACAGTAGGTAGGAGATCTTTAGTTAGTACTGTGTTTAGAGCTTAATTTTACAAGGAATGATTTCTCTGATAGCCTATTTGCAGATTTTATTGTTTGAAATTGCAGCCTATTGTTAGTTCTTTAACATAAAGCAGAATTTAAATCCAACCTATGCCTTAAAACAATTTTTTTTTAATAAAGCTCTATTTTGGTGAATAGAGATACGGTGATGTTTATGTATGTTCATGATTTGTTTGACCTCGCTTTTTTGCCTTTTTATGAGAAGTGTGCAGCCTTGTTTAAAGGACAGTCTTATACTCGAGTTAGTTCTGTAAAAGAAACATTGCATCCCAGTAGACATGTTAATTCTGCTCTGTGCTCATAAGATTTCTACACTGTATCTACTACCCAGCCTTAATATACTCATTAGCTAATTAAGCATATCTGCTATTGGCACACTTTTAAAACATAGATCTTACGAAGTAGACAGGAAAGTTCTGTAGAAGTCTGCTCTCTGCATACACACAGTGTACAACCGAGGCATGGCATTTGCTGCAGATGGCATGGCCAGTACCAGTACCTGAATGCATGCGCTCTGCAGGTATCGTGGCCCTAGAACTGTAACAGCAGCAGATAAAACTCCGTGTCATTTTTCAATGCCACTCCAATAGGTAAGGTAGCTACTTCCTCTAGGAATTATGCCACCACATGTGACCCGCACACCATCAGCATCCTCCCCACTAGACCAGAGTCATCTGCTTCTGATTAACCTCTTGGCCGCTGCCAGGTGAAATGAGCAACATCTCCATTTTCTCTGATTTTCTTCTAGAGGAACATATAGAAAGTTGATTTCAAACCTGACTTCCAAAGAAACCTAATATTTCTGTTCTTCAGAAGATTTATTCCTTCATGTCCTAAATATAGTATTTTAAATACAGTATTTTCTGTCATCAAAATCAAGGTTACACAGCCTGGAAATGTTATTTTATTGCTATTTTTATCATTTCTGTTACTGGAACAGCTGGAGGGTTTTTTTGTTTGTTTGTTTGTTTTTTTTTTTGTTTGTTTGTTTTTTTTTGTACTACCATACTCAGTGCTTGCTCCTGTGGCTCACAATCTAGAATATTTTTTCTAGAATTTGAGCTTGAATGTTTCTTGCAAGAATGTTTCAAGTCTTTGACATTACCAAAAAGTTCCTTCATTCCAAAATCTCCAAAGACATACAGATGGAAATGATTGTTTGGGATTTTTTTTGTGTGTGTGTACAGCTCTAGGATTATGGGATGATCCTTTTTCTTGATTAGTGGTTGTACAAAGTGGTCTGTCAAGTGCAGAACCATCTCTTTGCATAACCAGTAGATTCAGACAGGATGAGTCTGGAGTGCTTCATCAGTCTGCTGAAACACAATTACCAATATCTCATTAATAGATTAAATAAGTAACCCATATGCTCATGCCAAAGGATATGAGATGTTTGTGAGTGATAGGGATATACAACAGCCTCCATTCTTTTATTTTAGTTCTGAAGCAGAAATTACTTAAAAATCATATGTAGCTTATTTTTTGTTCTGTTATGAAAATTGAACCTACATAATAAAAATGAAAAGATAGTCTCATGTGTAAATATGAGCTTTTTTAATAGACTGTTATATCTGCTGTGTTCTTAAAACATCTGGTTAGAATTGGTGGTTAAAATTGAGTATATTCTGAAAAACTGTGCATGCTTGCCCAACATACTAGCCTTAGCTAACTTTGGACATCAAGATTAATCTAGAGCATTTCAGTGTATTTTTATGAGATCTTAAATGAAGTGAACTTTAATATAAAATAAAGATATAGAACTAATTACTTGTAATTTAGAAACTGTAGCTGGTGATGTTGAACAGATGTAAATTGGATTTCAGTATAGACTTTTAAAATGATAAAAGTATCTATGTAAATCAGATTTTTAGTTAAATACATAGAGAAAGTAGGGTAGATTTTTTATAGGTATATTTGGTTTAAGATTACTATAAAAAAGTGCAGATCATGAGGAGCATTAGAGCTTTTATTAAAAAAAATAGGATCTGTGTTCTTTGCTATTAAAATTTGGATATGGTATGTATTTGTATTATTGTCACACTGCGTAATTCGTGCTAATGGGTGTTTTGCTACTCTTGTGTTCTGAATGCTAAAGAACTATTTCAGTTAATCATATTTATAAAATATATGCTCAAATTTCAAAGTGAATGAACAGTGAGTGACATTTCCTTTCTGAATGAGTGTTCAGTGAAGTGATTTTCTGGCTTTACAGGGAATCATCACAACAAAATCTCCAAGCCCCCGACCTTAATTTTTATTTATTAGGTAAGCATGAACTAGCAAGCTTCCATTTCTGTCAATTTTCAGAGCGTATTTTTTTCTGACTCTCAACCACAAGCCCATCTAGGGGGGGGGAAAAACATATTACATTTTTGTGTTAGGGAGTAAAAGTGTGTAAATTGACTGTGTTGAATGTGTCACCAAGAGGCAACAGCTGATAGCCTTGAACGTATGGGATGCATGATGGGTTTTGATTCCTCAGAATTGTTTTGGAGTTCCCTGCCTAGCAAGGTTGCTGAAACAAGGACAATAGGCTATTCAAAAAGCAGTTTACATCAATAATGTCCTGAGGAAATGGTCTATTGAAAGGAATCAGGATCTGAATGTTTTCTAAAATCTCTCCTGTGTTGTACCTTTCCAACATGCTAGAAACAATCAGTAATCTGTTACATGCCCTAAGAGATGTGTGAAATGAGGAGTCCAGGACTTAGAAAGATGCTCATTAAATACCTAAGAGATTTAAGAGATAAGAAATGAAGTATATGTATCTTTGAGTGCATGCTTCTATGACCAGAACAAATACCGTATTAAGTGATTTGTTTGAATGTCTTTTTTTTTCTACTTTTGCCTGTGAACAGACAAATATTTCCAGAGCATTTGAAGTTAAAACACACCAAATTGTTTCATTCACTTACACTGTAGTTGAATATACTTTCAGTAATTGAAATCTGCTGTAAGTTGTTTAATGTTGATCTCATAATAAGTGTCACGATATTCTGTTTCATGGATGGAAAAACACACAATCAGATATTTCAAAAAAAGAAAGTAAATTATTATTGCTTTTAGTAATAAAAGTAAAAATTAAAGTATGTGTAATAAGAGAGTATTTAAGTATGTGGTTTAAAAACTTCTGCAACACACATTTATGGTGCTAAAAGTTGATCACACGATTGCTCATGGAATTCAAGTATAAAGGGAAGCTGGGAGGGCCAAAAATACTTTTATACTCAAGTCTGACTAGAGATTTTTAGCAAGATTTTGTTTTACATACTGGGCTTTAGTGTCAGCTATGTACTTCAACTTTACTTTGAAGAGTAGGATAGAATCTAGCAGTGCTTTATATTTCACCTAATTAAGTACTGTCTATGAGGATTTCTATGTACAAGATAGATTACTCACTCTATATGTTATGAATGTGAAGATTGGAGCATTTTGAAATTTTCTGTGATAAAAATAAATATATATTTGTTTATCTGTTTGTTTTTACATAAGACAGTATGAATGAAGTGATAATGGCTTTGGGATTTTTTTTGTTTTGTTTTGTTTGAGGCTGATTCCCAATGGAAATACAGTCCAAGTTGTGATAGTCCCAGGAAAAAAAAAAAGTCCAAATGGAGCAGATTCTCTTTACAAATGTTGCTATTGCCTTTTGCTGACCCAAGCTGCTTGATGTTGCCTGGGTCCTCAAGTAAATGGCATAGAATATGCTCAACACAGCACAGCTCTAGAGAGGGCTGCAGATCAAACCCAACCATTAAGTTGCTCATTAGTGATGACTGTGGAGTGCATATGTTGTTTTTCTCACACCATTTGCCCAGGAAATGCATAGCTGGGTATTCAATACCTACAGAAAAATACTGGATCTGAAAACACAGGGAAAATCAGTTTTTTTTTCTGTTCACATTTTACCCATAAAAGTGACATGAAGTTCACACTTTTTACAACAAGTCAGAATATTTTTAAATTCTGAAAATTATCTGGAAGTTTCTCAGGTACTTTTAGTTACTCTCTGTATAAACAAAGTTGCATCGAACATAAATGAAACTTGTCAATGATTATAATCTTAATCATAAGCATAACTCATCAAGTTTGCACTGTGATGTTAAAAACATGGGCATGCTTAAAGTAATTTCATTTAGATGAGGTTGCTGAATCTTCTTCCAGCTAAATAAGTTTGTGACATCTAAAAAGGAAATTTGGCCTAAAATTGGCCAAAGAGTATTATGTTCTCCAAAGTTTCAAGGCAGGTAGACTAAGTCTTGAAGTTTACTTTAGTTTCAATTATATTCATATTTGCAAATATGCAAACACTTCACTTAGAAGTCAAATATTTTTCTAGAAAATGCAAAGGAGTTTTTTGGCAGTGAAAAAATCCCGAATTTATACATTTATTATGTTACATATATTATGTATATTATATTCAAAGTGATCATAGCTGAAGAAAAACAGTGCTGTAACAACTATCCAAGAAAGACTGTGAGAACTTCTAAAAAGCTGCAGTCTCAAAGGAAAATCCAAAATCATATGTTACATGTAAAGCAAATAAGCCTCTATGTTAATGAAGAATAATCTTAGAGCAGAAAGCTGTGTCTCAAGACTGAGCACAGTCTACAGTTGAAGCTGAACTATGATTTTGTCAGAGATAACTTATGGTAAAACTTGAGGCATCACTTCATGAATCAGAAGCGCGGAATCATCTAGGGTCTCCAGAAGATCATATAACCCAAATTCCTGCTTAAAGTCATTTCAGTTAGATGAGGTTGCTAAAGGTCTGGTCTAGGTAGATAGGCTTTGGATATCTCCAAGGATGGAGATCCTGCAACTCTCTGGGCAGCCTGCTCCAGCAGATATTTGGTTCTCTTGTGGAGAGATTCAGACAGAGAAGCTTCTTCTCCAACTTTATAGGTAAAACACCCCTCTAAGGTACCTGTAGGCTAAATGGAAGTAAATTGTTCTAGAAATCAATAAATTGTTTTTTATTATGATGACAGAAAAGTAATGTAATGGTATTGGAAGTTGAAAGTTGCTTCTCTGTCTTTGAACTATATTTCTATTAACATGAATTGAAGTTTTGCAAAGTGATAACACTTTTCTGTAAAGTTTATGAAATGGAAAAGGATATCAATTTTCTCATTTTGTGAGTCAAATGAATGCATCTCAGAGAGCATTAATGTTAAATTTGAGAGCCAAATCAACCTGTGCAGAATCTTGATCTGTGATCCACTGAACACATCCTCTGGAGCGATGTAGAGAAACTTCAAGATGGTGTGAAATTCCTGCTGTGAAAACAGCTTTAGGAAGGCTTGGAGTATAGGAAGGCTTTGAGTTCAGCACAGGCAGATTTGATAAATTCTTGCTAGGGAATCCTAGCAAGATCCTGATCCTGAGCATCTCTGAGTCCCTAACAAACCTTTAGGTAGTTTGGGAGAGATAGATAGGTTAAAATAAGAATCATGAATTCATAGTATTCCCATTCTAAAGTACCTCCCTTTTATTACTAATCTTATCAACATTTATTTAATGTCCAAGGAAGTTTTCAGTTGATCCCGTTCATCTAATTTGCAGGAATGGAATTTGCATTTGCTCAATGTTTAACAGGACATTTCCAGTTTTCATCTCTAGTCTAAATAAATGCCAGTATATTTTCTCGCACCGTCATGTTGTTGAATTTTATCCTGTTATGTGTTTGTAGATTTCAGATAGTAGTGCTTGTAATTATTAATTGGCTCGTGTCTGTACAAGATATCTTCAGGCTATTTCTATGAAGCAGTGGTAAAATTCTCATTGAGAAGCATTTCATGAATTGGCAGTTTTTTAGATCTTAACACTGCACGTTTCATGGCACATTTTCTGAAGCACATCAGTTCTACAGAAAGTAATTAAATCGTGATTTCAAATGTGTGTTTTGCTTGAGATTTTAAGATTTTAGAAATTTTAAAGTTCATATCAGCAAAATGTTTCTAAAACAGATGGCTAACGCTTTGCATGTGATTATAAAGGACAGTGCAGTGTCATGGGGATATTTTTGAAATAGCCTGAGTTTTGAGAAGTCGTCATCTAGTTCACTTTGTCTTACAGCTTTAACTCTTCCAATTCCTGGTTATATACATGTCTTTATGACCTCACTTCTCCTTTATGGGATGTATTAGAGCAAAAGTTTCAAACATTTTCCACATTCATTTTAACAAGAAATAAGTACCAAAATGCCATCACTATGCCATCCCATCACTATGATTTTATGTATGAAATAAAACAGCCAGCGATATGAAAGTGTCAGCTGACATCATCTGAAAGCATTAAAAGTTTCAAAGGAACACATTTATTTTTGAGATTCACAAAGATGGCTTTTAAATGCATATTGAAGAAGTAACTGTGCATTTTAGTTGAATCGAATTCTGATCAGTTACCCCGTTTCATCATGCTGATAATTTCTTTTTTACATGTTTAACTACTTTTTGTGTTGTTCTGTTGGGAATTTCTTGATTCCCTTGAGAATCTCGTAATGTGTAGTAGTTTATCTTCTTGTTTAGAAACACTGTATAACACTGTATAACACTGGTTTAGTGTTATACACAGTGTTTAATAATGGATATTCTTACAACTGCTGGAAATACGGATTTGGAAGAAGAGAAAAATCCCAAATGTCCTTGTTCTTTTCCATTAAGCCATGGAACATTTCCAGCACTGGGAAGTGAACATATTGCTCTACAAAGAGTTTCTTAAGATTTAAAAATATTCATGCTACAGTGACTCATATTCTCTCTCATGTTTAACTGTATTAAAAATACATATGTTTGAAAGTATGAGAATTGGAAGATTCTAGAACTACTGTAGTTTCCCTCGCACATTCTTGTATTACCTGATGCTCATTTGCAAAGTAGTGTCTTGCATATGGTATGCAGCTTGTTGTTATATGTTGTATGCATAACAATAACAAGTAGCATACAGAGATTTTTCAGTTTGGAAGAAATATTACTCATTTGGCTGCTTGTGAGAATAAGTTGCTGAAGATGTATGGTTTTTTAGCAATGCATAAGGTATGCTTTTTAACATGGTGGTGTGAAGTAAACTTCAGAGATAATTTCCATGTTACATGGTGAACAGAAAAAAAATGACTAAAAACTGAAGCTTTGCATTAGTTAATTTGATTTTGAATAAGATATACTTGTAAGCTGTGATTTTAATTTGAATTAATTCAGAAATCTATGTATGTTCATAGTGTATATTTTTTAGCTTTATTTATGAAGTATTGCTTACACAGAAGTGCGTCAGACACATAAAGATTCCATAATTTAGGAATGCCTACATTTTTTTTAGCAGCAGCATTTCCTTTTTACTTCAAAATTCAGTTCTTTAGTTTGACCAGAAAATATCATCCGAACTGTTCTGTTTTTTCCCCAGAACATTACCAGCTGTATGTACCAGAATCAGCTCAAGTTGGATCAGCAGTAGGCAAAATCAAGGCAAACGATGCAGACACTGGCTCAAATGCAGACATGAAGTACACAATCATAAACGGTGATGGCTCTGGTGTGTTCTCCATATCCACTGACAAAGAAACACGGGAAGGAATTCTTTCCCTTAAAAAGGTAAGCAAAAGATTTTGGAAGTGTCTCTAAATAAAATGTCAAAGAAGAAAAATTCCAAAGAAGAATGCCAGATAGGCAGATGCTACGTTGAAAATATTGTTTTAATATGTAAACCTAAGAGACCATGAACTTAAGCAGTGTAATGTTCTGCACAGTTCTTCCCCAAGACACTTTAAAACTTAGCAGGAAATGGACTGAGAAAGAAATTCAGGGAAGAAACAATTATTTAAAACTGATGTTCTTTACAAATGGCCACATTTAATATTTTACTAACATTCAAACGCAGTGAATGAAACTAAAGATTATTGAATTGTTTACTGAAAGGTTTTCTCCACTTTCTGAATTATGGTTTTGCTCACAAAACTTCTTGGTAATAAGCGAAGTTCATCCGGAAGTAGTACTGTTGCCTCTAAATTGTTTGAATCTTGACCTAGAATGAAGTTCACCTATGACAATGAATATATAATTCAATTTTGGAAGACTTACATTTCTTGCTTTACCTGGCAGATGGCATCTGAGGGATCAAGTGTTGTACACTGTGCAATGTGCATGTCCACTTGCTTATACTGGCGCAGAAAAAAAAGTGTGAATAAGCACCAAATTGTTATCATTTATATGAGATTTCTATGCTTATCCCAGCCTATTTAAGCTATTAATTATAAAGTCATCTTACCATTTATTTGTTCTTAACTGAATTCTTATACAAATTAATTCTACAGGTAATTCCATCTCTATATTAAGTTCTCTGAACTGAGTTCATAGCAAATGTTTCTTGAAGTATCTGTCAGCTTATGCTAATGTTCTGTGGTGAGATTTAAATTTAGTTTTGTATCCAGAGGACTGGGTTATCATGTTTAAGCAATTATTTTTTCAAAACCTTTCCAACAAGAGAAAATCCTTTCTTGAGTTTTCACTTGGACTAACAGACATCAGTTAGCAATTCTCATGTGGGTTTGTTGTTATTGAATCTTGTAGGCGTGAATTATATCTTGCA
This sequence comes from Crypturellus tataupa, assembly GCA_034781795.1. Classification (NCBI taxonomy): domain Eukaryota; kingdom Metazoa; phylum Chordata; class Aves; order Tinamiformes; family Tinamidae; genus Crypturellus; species Crypturellus tataupa. The sequence goes on from JAWLRI010000231.1 coordinate 305,690, forward strand.
GCCTAAAAAAATTAAAATGAATGTACATTTATATTTTGGTAATCTGTGCTGGGCCTGGCTGAAGGTAAGAGAAATGAAAACAGAATCTCTGAAAGAGAAATATGTGAAAAGAGAATCCAAAGAAAAACATTATAAAGAAAATGCATTTTATGTCTGAATAACGTAGCATGTATGTAGTTTTATTTATTTTACATTTAATTTAAGATTTTGTCACTGAATTTATGTCACTTTTCATAATAATTTTAAAATGCTTTCTGCCTGTCCTTGTACTATGGTAAGTTTTAATTCAGAGGGTATTTTATAACGTTTGTGATTTCATGGGTCTTTTATTTTCTTTTTATCTGATCTTGAACAGAGTTTAACATGTATTATACATACTATGTGCTGTGTTTCAATTTAGATTGGCTTTGAAGTTTAATGACTTCAATAGACTAGCTGTAATATGTAATATATACTAATAACCAGTTTTGTTTCATAAATCATGTGCAACAGCTTCTGTAACAGTAGGACAGAATGCTTTCTCCCCTCTAATTCTTCTTTTGAAATATATTCTGTAGGCACATAATAAATGCTAGGTCTAATATATTTGGTGTGTTTGAAACCCAGAGTTCTGCTTGGAGTTCTGATGCAGAAAAATAATTTCTTAGAACTTCCATGCTGGGTTGGTCAATATAATTGCAAAGTCTGCAAATGGCAGAAGGAATCTTTTACATCCTTATTTGGGGCTGTGCTTTCACCATCTGCCTTCATTCACAAACCCCATGGAGCCACCTTTCAGTCTCAAAAATTGTTTCATACATTATAGGTTGCCAAATCTCATGGAAAGTTTCCCCTTTGCCTTACTTAATTGTGTGGAAAATCAGAGGAAAGCAATATAAAAGCAAAACAATAGAGTACAGTCAAAGCCATTACTTTTCTGGATTCTTTAGAGTATGAGTAGTCAGCATGTTCCCCCTTTTGAAGAAAAATACGATATAATGTTATAACTTCAAATAAATAAGCACAAGCATCAACCAGGCTTCCCAGAATAACAGTCTGAACAGCTCATGTCTTCCTTATTTATTTATTTATTTATTTATTTATTTATTTATTTATTATAATAAGCCTGGAATTCATTGAAATCTGCTATTCCTCTTTGGAGCTTAATGTAAGGAATGTAAACTGCAGGATGTTGACTAACACTTCTGTCTGTCAGTTCTGGGACTGGTTGCTTGAGATACCAGTATTTAGTATCTTCAGGCTTGCATAAAAATCAGAATCACTGATCCATATGGACAGGAAATGTGTTCGTGTCCTTAGAAGACCTACAACTACATTCTTACATTTTCTGTGTTTCCTTCTTTTCAATTACTTTAGAGGTATATGAGTCACCATGTGCTGAATCTGATGGAATGGTGAAACAGTTCCTTTGGAAATATAAATTATTTGAAATGATTTTGGGGGACCCAAACTTTGGTTAAATTATAGCAGATTTTTCAGGTAGCTTAGGTATTTTAAACTGAATTTTATGCTTAATACATTACATTCAAAAAGAATCACAGGATCACAGAATAGTTGAGGTTTGAAGGGACCCTAGTTCAATCCTCATGCTCAAGCATATTGCCCAGGACCATGTCCAGACAGTATTCGAGTATCCCCAGGGATGGAGATTTAAGAGTCTGTCTGGGCAACAGGTTCCACCCTCTCTGTCACCCTTGCAGTAATGATTTCCTCATGTTTAGGCAGACCTTCCTGTGTTTCAGTTTGTGACTATGCCCTCCCATCTTCTTAACACTCTCCTTTCAGATACTTATGCACCTTGATAAGATACTCCCTCAGTCTTCTCTTCTCCAGGCTGAACAGTCCCAGTTCTCTCAGTCTTTCCTCCTCTTTAGTCCCTACCTACCTTCCTCTGGAGCTGCTCCACTAGCTCCATGTCTCTGATCTACTGGGAGCCCAGAACTGGTAGGCACTGCTTCAGGTGGGACGTCACCAAGGCTCAGTCCAAGGCAAGGATCACCTCCCTTAACCTGCTGGCAACACTCTTCCTAATGAAGACCGGGATGTCACTGGCCTGCTTTGCTTTGCTGCAAGGACACACTGCTGTTCATGGTCAGCTTGTCCATCAGCACCCCCAGGTCCTTCCCCTCAGAGCTACTGTCCAGCAGGTCAGCTGCTACCCTGTACTGGCATGTGAGGTTATTCCTCTCCAGGTGCAGGTACTCTAAGCACTACCAGCAGTAAACAGCTCAGCTTGTGTCTAGGATCAACCTTTTTTGCACAGCACTTGTAAGATATAGAATGAATTTCAGTTTTAACACATACACAATGTTTAAGCAGAAATCTAAAAAAATACTTAGATGTGCTTTTCATCATAATAAATTTATCAGGTTGTGATAAATTCCCACTCCTTTAAATATTTTATTTATATATTCAGAATAATAAGACAGAAAAATAGTGAGAAAAAAAGTTTCATGCAATTAGAGTTGAGTGAATTAATAGTCCTTTCATAGACAATTCTGACAATCCTCTTTTGTACACAGAAGAGAAAAACAACAAAATATTTGTCTATACCAAGTATATTTCTATACCTTATCAGTCAAAGTTATTGTAGATTTTAACTACAAAATGCACTCTGGCATTGACAAATCACACATTATGTTTCTCATATTTCTTGCCTTAGGTACTACTTTTCTACTGTTCAGTACTTGTTTAGCCTTAATCTAAGGCTTGTATCCTTGTATTGCGTTCTGTTCAGCCAGGCTGTTAAGCCCAAGCCCACACAGAACAGTATAGATTTTAATGGTGTTCACTCATGACATTACGTCTGTCTTAAGAGATTTCAGTGCCAGATCATGACCTAAATCTTTCATGGCATGGATGAATGCATGATGTAGTAGAGAAAAGAGAGGGATATCCATTCAGAAAGTAATTTATTTCATAAGTATTTTTGATAACATCTTGAGATTATGTCATAAAAATTTTTGTTGTAACACGGCTTTTTCAATATGCAATTTTTGTTTCTGAGACTGTAGGAAACTTAGTAGTAGTATATGTCTCTTGAAACTAAGTGTTCCATTCTCCTCAGTATAATAATAAATATTAACTTACCTATCCTTCTTTATAAATTGACTAAAGTCTGAAATCTGAAACTCAGTAAGAGTTGAAGTCTCTGTCAGGTATCTATCAAAGAACCTTTGCTCAACACAGAAGCACTTTTGAAAACTAACAAGGAAAAACCTTGAAGTCTGCTTTATAATTTTGTGTACCTGCATATTTTCATGAAGCATTTAAATGACTACACAGCATGCATAACTTTATCTAAGTGTATAGAGAGATAGAAGTTCAACAAATTACAAAAGGAATATTGTTTAACACATCTGTCTTTAAGTAGCTTCGGTCCTAAGTGCTTTGTTTTATGGTAGATCTGACAGATTCTTCTGCCCTAGCTTAGCCTTGTGCTCATCATTGCAATCAGTCCCAGCAATCACTGAAGTGCTCTTCCATGCTGAGAGATTGGCTTTGACACTACATGTTAAATACAACCTTCTGAAACTGGACAAGAGTTCTGAAGAAACTGTTCATTCTTAATTTAAACTTGTATTGTTCTCTGGACAAGCCCAAAGGAACTGTGTCCTCAGAACATGAGTTATGGTAAACAGAGTCTGTGCAGCTCAGTAAATAACAGAATTTATGCCACTGATTGTAGGTTTCAAGGTTTGTAAAGTTGGAAAATACCTTACTCAAGGTTGTAAAGTTGAACTGAAGCTACCTAAACATTTCTCAGGATGGCTATTGCACCTGACCTGAACTAGGATTTGTTCAAGCTATTTCAGTAACTACAAACCTAACAGACAATGTATAATATTGCTTCCCTCACAGCAAAGTCATGATTTTCTGTCTATGGAAGGTAGTCTGTTGTTTTAGTGAGACCACAGAGAAGGACCCCTAAGATTATGATTCTGCAAACACGACTTTCAGTAAAAATATTAATTCTGTTTCTGTTAATTGAACTTCATTATCTGTATATTTTTAAGTTAAGCATCTCTGCAGTCTCCTCTACTGTATTCCTCTTTGCAGTAGAAGAGTTGAGTTGTGTGTCTTGTCGCGTGGTGCCTTTTTATGTTTTATCTTGTATAACATGATGTAATCTCGTGATCATGTAGGGTTGAAATGTATATATCAAGTCAAAAAAAAGCTGCATAAGCCGATATAGTCAGGTTGGTCTGTAGTGTTATGTTCTGTACTTTCATGCCGGTTTGTAACAACAGTAAGAACTTACTGCACTGCAGAATTTAAGACCATCATCCAACTTCTGGTCTTGGTTTTAACAGTAGTTTTAATATCAGTATCAGAAGTTTCACTGAAAGAGAGTAGTGACCCTATGCCATAATGCTTGTGAAGTTAGATGGGAAAGGTGGTAACTATTTCTGTATATGTAGACAGCAGGTAGCAAAGGGATTCCTAAGAAAGGAAGCATTTATGCACAGGGATATATGAGTCAGAGCCCAGCTTCTTTCTTCCTTGTGGAAAGCTAGGCTTCCTAGTAGGAATCTATTGGGTCACATAAGGCAAGACTAAAGTGGCAGCGCAGTAGGTCTGAGTGGGGACTGTATACTGGGTATTGTACTGTATTGTTCAATATTTGAGTACTATTTGTTCAATTCATTGAACAATAAAATGTGAAAGGAGATGAAATTCTGAAACATTAAGTTATCTCAGTAAAAAAGAAACTGCTGCTCAATCTCAATTCTGAGGATTTTTTTTTAAAAGCTAATACTTTGCCAGAATGCTATTGGAGAGATACCCTGAGACACCTTGCTTCATGTCCGTCATACCTTCCTAATTACAACTGAACAGCAGTGGCTGTTGGGATATCACAGAATGCTGTATTTCTCCAGTAACCATGAAGAAATTGCGTTATCTATTAAGAAAAAAAGTGAGAAGGTGTATGTAGCTACACCTCAGGTTAAACTGAAGCACAGAATGGTAATAATAAATATTTCTTCTGCCAACAGCCACTCAACTATGAAAAAAAGAAATCCTATACACTTAATATAGAAGGAGCAAATACTCATCTTGATTTCCGCTTTTCACATTTGGGACCATTTAAGGATGTAACAATGCTGAAGATCATTGTTGGCGATGTGGATGAACCTCCGCTCTTCACTATGCCTTCTTATGTCATGGAAGTTTATGAAAATGCAAAGATTGGGACTGCTGTTGGCACCGTAACAGCACAAGATCCTGACGCAGCCAACAGTTTAGTGAGGTATAGTAAATCCAGATTTTTGAATTGAATTCCACTTACTAAATGGTTAATGAGATTTGGGATGTTTGAAATGACATCTTTAATGTCTTTAGTAGTGTATACAAAGAAAACATAGGTTGGAATGGTTACGTAGGTTGGTTACTGTTTGTATGTATCAGTCAGATTTAATGATGTAATCTGCTTTTGGTGTTGTTTGCACTGCATTTGAGATTTAGGTGTTGGTCTGAGCAAAGGGCCGCGTGCTTTTCATGCTATGACAGCACCTCTCCAAGCAGCCCACAAGAACAGTGTATGTTCTCACATCATGTTAAATGTGCTTCACGGCCCTGCTGCCAGTCTGTGTCCTACCTCTGCTGGTAAATCCGTTCAGGATTAGGGTGTAACACTGTCTCCTCTCTGTCACCTGTGCAGTTATTGGCTTGGCCTCCTGCAAGCTTCTCAGCACAGGCACTGCAGTTGTGCCAGGAACAGTTTTAGGCATTGCTTTCCTCTTACACATGCACTGTAATGCTTCAGAAATTGTATTTGTGGAGGAAGTTGTTGATTTGTGATATGCTTCAATTTTAGCTGGGTAGGAAAAGAATATACTGGATATATTACTATGTTCTCCTGTACTGTATTGATGGTGTTAGGGACATGTCATGGCATCTAGAACTGCCAGGTCTAGGGATAAAAACGAGTACTGTTTGTCTAAGAAGGAAGCATTTGCAGCATCAGATACAACATTTGAAAACTAAACAAATATGTAACATATTAGGTAGAAAAGATTTTATATAGCCTGTATAATTCAGATCATATTCTAATAATAATAAAAAAAAAAAAAAAAAAAGAATCATGTGTTGCTGCCTTGGCCAGAGTACTTCTTATCATAACAGAACAAGCTTGGAAATAAGTCATGATCTGAACTAAATAACTAATATCAAACTGTAAATACCCCCACAGCAAGTCTGAAAAAGCATTGATGCCAACAAGTATACATACTTCTAAATTTCAGTGTGTGTGGATTTAACCCTGAATGTTCTGAAATGGGGGTTTGAATTCATTCCTGAGTTAGAAGAAAGTTATGTCTTTTTTCAGTTTTCATGTGCCCGATGATATTTTTTTTAGCAGCAGTTGCTTCTTAAACTGACAGTGTCAAAAAATTGTGGAACAATAAACAATAAAATTTGTCTCAAAGGTGATACTAGTTTTAAAATCTTTCATGAAAAAAAGATCTTCATGAATATTCTTTTCCCATTCCTTTTTATGACATAGTGGTAAAGCCTTTGTGCAAATCCTGTAAGAACATACCTGCAAAACAGTTTTTGTTAAGAAAATGGAGCAATTTTTTTAGCCTCCTGACTGAGTTAAAATCCACTGGGCTTGTGACAGACATGGTAAAATGAAACAATTTCTGTAGAACAAGAGAAACATCCATTTTTTATGGTTCTCTTGTGCGAATAGCCTAAGATTCAAAATGTCGTCTGTCAGACAATCAATATATACAATTTCTTAATGGCAAGTTACTGCCCCTTGAAAGTGACCTCTTTTATTTATGTCTAAACCATGACTTAAATTATAAATGTTTGTTAATATAACTGTCAAGTGCCTGTACTTGTAGTACTGTGGTTCTGAAGTGGCAGCTAACAGCATCAGAAAGATGTCATGATAGCTTGGGAATAGGAAGGGCAAGTGCAGCTGGACTATGACCCATAACTCAATCATCTGTGCCCGCTGAGGGTTTTGTCTAGAGAAGGGTGAGAGAGTAATGGTGAAGAAAAGCAGTAGCGGTTTGTAAAAGGGCTGCGAGGGCCAATAATAGATATTATGCATAAAACGAGCAACAATTTGGAGATACTGGAAAAGGAAAGAAAAATATTTCCAGAACATTTTCTCTGGGTGTTCTTTCTTTTTTTTAACAGAAATTTTGGAACAAATGATTGAGAACATAACATTATACGTATTTTCTAAGGACAGAAATTGTCCTTACCTTTCTTTATCCTTTTTTTTTGCCTCATTAAGTTTTACTTTCGTACTTTTTTGTCCCATCTCTCTCTTTCTTCTGTGAGGAAGAAATGAAGTTCTAGTAAAATGTACTGAATTCAAAGGGGCCAGCTCTTCAAGGGCTCCAACTAGGGCAGTAGCAGCTCACATATTTTCAACATACCATGACATTGTCACCACGTCCACTCTGGAGGCAGACTTTATCCTGCTCTGTGGGCCTGGCAGTGGGTACCACCTGTGAGCATGTGGGATTTTTATGGACATGCTCCTCCTCTAAGGTCTTGACTGACACATTTTTGGGTGTCCCATGTACAACCTCAAGAACCTGTAGGACTGTCCTCCGAAGCTGGCTGGGAGGGAGCTGTGCCTGGTGAGTTGCCCACAACTGCTGGGCCATGAGCAGTGTCTTTGCCCATGCTCTGCTCATGGTACTGAGTGTAGGAACAGCTCAGTGGAAGTTGTTTTACTCAGAAGCAAGCGTGAAGTACACATTTATGACCTTCTGGGCTGCTTTGCAAGGATCCTCTTAGTTGATTAAAACCCTGATGAATCTGAAACATAGTCTGAGCATAATGAGATCACTTCTTTCCTTCATTCCACACAGTTCTAATTTAATCCAAAAAATAGCACTAATTATAAGAACAATAACAGAAAAATGCAGTATGTCTACATTAGGAAATACAAATGACATAATCTCCATGGAAGACAGCTACAGATATGACTTGCACAGCTGATCTATGTGGAATTATGTTTAGTCAACCAAATGGCTTAGACACAGTTTCAAATGCCATGAGTCTACAGAACTGGCAGCAATTTGCTTAGCAGTTTTTCTAATCCAGTTGTGTGTCCTTTCCACTTTCTAAGGACACATTGCTATGTGTGAGATTGATAAAGCATTAGACACACACTGAGTTTCAACCATATCACTTCTTTATTGTCCAGCTGGTTCAGAGACACAGCGTGTGTCTCAGCTGTGATTTATTCAGTGCCCAATTAAGCAGCACTTTATTTTGGTGGAAGGAACGATACTTATAACCAGAATAATGGTCAGAGGAGTAGTTACAGCAATTTACAATGCTGAAGGGAAATCTATTCTAAAGTTAAATCTTGGAGCTAAAATGATAAAAAAAGAAAAAGGTGGAAAAAAATGCCCCCCTCCCCACCTCTCTTTTTATCAATTGTGGGGCACTGAAAGTTTTTTTCTCCTTATTGGCTGGCTGCAATTCTAGCACTGTAATTTCAGCAGTTGCCTGAATTGAAAATCCATCAGAGTTCTCTGGCTTGGTGCCCATATTTATACCGCTATTTTACTTGCTCAGCCCCAGCAAAAAAAAAAGAACATTTGTAATAATAAATGTAGCAATTATTTGTTTCTTTTCTTCAGACATAATATGATTGGTTGTTTTAAAGATTTTTAAGTTTGCATCTTTTTCACATAGGCTGAAATGAATTTTTAGGCAAACTTAAAAATTCCATTTGATTCACCCATTAATTAGGTTTGAATTAGACTGTATTTCTGAGCACAAATTGTCTCTTTCCAGTTATTTTAATGTAATGCTTCTGATGAAAAGGGTGTTGATGCTGATTAGAACACTGTAGTAAAAGCAGTAAGAAATATATGCATAATCCATTTTCAGAATGATATCTATCATGGTTTGTTTAAAAATTACCTCTCTTTTTCTGGATCTTTGAAACTTTGATTAGGTTTGTGATATTAATATGTCAAAATTCAAATTGTTTTCATGTTGCATCCTTGCCACTCTGTATTCTACTTCGAATTTTGCAAGGCAGGACTGAAATTCATTAGCTAAGGAACACTCCTGAAAATAGAATTCTTTCTACTCTGCACTCTTGACACTGCTACTAAAAAACAAAAACAGAGAAAGAATATAAAGCATAAAGGTGCTGCAGGTTCTCTCTTTATGTAAAGCAATTGTTTTGCTTCCAAGAGATATGGAAAGCATTAATCATGTTAGAGAAAAGCACCAAAAACAACCAAACAAAAAAACGTGCAAACAAAAGTAGCACTTGCAAAATCAATAAAGCTTTTCTGTGACTCCTCCTTTTTTGACAAGTCCATGAAGCTTGCAAGTCCAGTCTCAGCACTGATTATGGCTTCCTACTTTACTGATGGTCTTAGAGTATTGCCTTGTAATGGATGATATATTATAGTGGCTTTGGTACTTTATTGAAGAGTGCTAAAAATTGCTCTCCAATCACCTTACTGCTATCAAGAAGCTATAATGAACGGAAAGTTGCTTTTCCCCATTTGGTTTAAATTGACAGTCTTGTCTTCCTTTCTTTCAGATAAAGTAGTGCGAAGTTAAACAATGAACGACAAGTTCAGATGATTATAACCATTAATGTGGTGTAGGAAATTGTTCTTCAAATCCTACATGAGACAGAGCAGCCTACATTCACTTTGTGGATGTGGTAGTAAAATAGAGATACATCTTAAATGCTATTTAGTATCAGCCCTGACAAAGTCATGTTAACACTAAATGGGATTTTAGAAGGCAAGCTTGTGTGTTGACAAAAGAACACACCTACAGAGTTTCAGATATTTAAATAATTATTTCTGAGAATCTTAAAGACAAAAAGATCTTGCAGAGGATTCTGTTTGTATGCTATTTTCCCCATGCAAAGTGTATATTTATTAGAGACAGAATAAAAGAAACTTGAAATTCTGATTCACACCCAGTCACTGAAGTTTGGTTGTACAATATCAGCTCATTAGGTGGAGGTGCGAGAGACTACTGGGGGCAGCAGGAGAGTTGAAACTGAAAATAGTATTTTTTATTTTTTTTTTCCTGAGGCTGAAACATCTTTCTCCACCTTACCTCTTTTTTCATTCACTTTCCTTATTCCTCTGAGATTCTTTTCCCCCAAGATTGCCTGTACATCAAAATAGATGGCTAGGAATGGGCAAATTTTGAGTGGCTAGAGATGGAGATTTTTTTTTTCCAATTTCTCTTCTGATTCTCTGTTTGTCTTTGCAGGAAGGAGCCATTCTGATTTTTTTTTTTTTTTTTTTTTTTTGCAGTGTTGAGGAGATGTGTTACTGATTTTTGCCCCTGAGGCCTCCAATTATTTCTGGTTCTAGTCCAACTATGTGTTCCAGACCTCCCACTCTTCCACACAATGGTGCTGCTGCTACCCTCAAAACACATTAGCTTAACAAAATGTCCATCTCTATGTGCAGGAATTAATAAGTTGTTCTGACAGCTGTTCTAGCTAATAACCATCCAGTTTAGGATGGTCAAGATCCCACAGCAACCAGAACCACCTCCATCCCTCACTTTAGTACTCTGAGAGAAAAACTGACAGATCATCTTCACATAGTGACTTAAGAACCTGATTTTTCATTCCAAGTCATCATCTTTATGTTTCTGTAATTTCCACTGACTTGGAAGTGCCGCCAGTAGTTAAAATTCTTTTATGGTTTTAAGAATCAGCCTTCATATTTCAAAAAATCTCTATAAGATAGTCTTTTGATAGGACCATCCAACACCAATAAATCTATAGAAATCTCTGAACCTTAGTTTTTGTTGAGATGAGTTTTTCTTTTGTGAATATGTCAAAAAGCATGAATAATGTGTAAGTTATATACCATTATTTTGTGGTAAACCTTGTGGGAACAAAAAGTGGTTCTCATATAACACTGACTGCACTTTATTTCTTCTCAGCATTGGAATAGAAGTGTTAATTTATCTGAATAAAAAGCAACTTTAGTATAACAGTTCTGCCACGAACACATCTATTTAAAATGCCGTTGGACAGTTGTAATCCTCTGAAGAGACTCATGAAATGAGGAAAAGAAGAAAAACCTCTATGTTCTTTTGACTTCTGATTTGTGCCTCTAAGGGTCTTGGATGTTCTTAGCCTGTGTTACTGGCAGAATTAGCTAAGAAAGATGAACACGACTTTTAACACAAGTTGACAGAAATCATCAGCTAGAAAAGATGAGTGTACAGGAGTGGCTCATTACCTTCAAGTTAAGTGCATCCCATTTTCCAGTGTCAAAGGTGTGCAGTATGCCAGCAGTGATCAGGGATGGCAATGAGAGCAGGAATGCGATGCCAGCTTCCGCATGAGCTGCAAGGCAGTTTGCTGGGAAAAGGAGGGGACGCCCTGCCACTTCTGCTGGGCACGGATGGCAGCACCACAGGTGACCCAGACCCTGTGGGACACGTGGCACCACGGATGCCAGTGCCAGAGCTAGCTCAGTGGCAACGGCATTTCCAACTGAATCCCTGATTGCACCCTGAGAAGAGCAATAGTCCTTCAAAGTCAGGTCATACTCATCTAGGGATAAAAATAGTGGAATGATAGCCTGAGAGATACTACCTTCTCCAAGCTCTCTTCAAACACTTTTCTTCATTTTCATGTTTGGAAAGCACAGCTGATGACTGCAGTTATCAGCTGTAGTCTTCAGCTGAGGACTTCTGGTGCACGTAAAGTCTCTTTAATCTACCAAGCATGCTGCAGGAAGAAGATCAGTTACCTGCTGTTTCGGCAGCCAACCTTAGTGTCACACTTGACAATTGCTTTTCTCCCGCGAGATGTTTCTTTGAACTGCAGGGAAACAGAGTGGTCCTGGGAAGGAGGCAGTGCGGTGCAAGGCCATCAGGTCAGCGAAACGTCTCTGCACTGTTTCATTTGGCTTCCAAGAACGTGCCTGGTTCACAGAGCCAGGAGCAGCGTTGCTCAGGAAAGGAGGAGAAGATGAAAGTGTGACCTGGAGCTAGAGCCCAGCACGGGGCGTTTGTCGTTGAGCTCTAAGGAATTCTGTCACTTCTCTCCCCGCTCTACCTCCCTCATCCCGTGCCGCTGCTGCCTACACATCTTTTTCTGGGGCACTTTGAAGAAAAAATCTCCATCCTTTGAATCTGAGTATCTATTTCTGACAAAAGATCCTCTGCTATTTTTTTTAACTAAGCAGATTTGCTTGAAAAGGCATGTGATTTCTAGTAGATGGCCCTTAGACCAATTGGTTGGCAGCAAATCTTCTTCCCATGGCAGACACATGATCTTTTTATGTAGTTCTTTGCAATCAACTTCTGTTGTTGTTGTTAGAGGGCTGGCTATTTACATGTTTGTTGATTTGGCAGCCCAAAGAAATACTGTCACCTGCAAGGAATACTGTCACCTGTCTAGGTCTGGCTGAGATGTACTTTTGGAAAGTCATTAAGACTGGTAGTACTGTATGCAAGGTGGAAATTTTCAAAGGAGTTCTTACTTGTAGATTTCAAATAAGAATAGGATAGTAAAAGAATAAGTTAAAGATTGTTCAAAGGAACATTAAAAAAGAAAAGACAAAACATCTGAATACTAGGTAAAAAATCCAAATCAAGACTGACTTACCTTTAAAATGCAATGACTGTGGAGAGAGACTCTGGAATGAGCAAGCTGTATCACTTGATAGAGGGAGAAATGGATGCTGATATTATCTCAAGACTCTCAGTAATTTAGGGATAGAGATTCTGCAAGTGCTTATGGGTTTTAGCTTAAGAAGCCCCCTAAAAGATGTGGAAATCATTAATGTTCCTAAACTCCCTCAGCCTGTGCTAAAATCTTCATGTCCAACATTCTCTGTATTGTATGCTTAGAGCCTGTCTGGTTTATTAATGTACACTGCTATATACATCCAGAGTGTTCTTTTTAAGAAGTCTACGCCCTGGCTGACACATAGATTTCTCTTAACTTCCTAACTCCCACAAATGTTTGTAGTGTTCAGTACGAATTGTGAGAATATCTGTTCTGCTAAACTGCTGCTTTGTGAAAAGGCTCCTGTCTTTTCACAGCAGGTGAGAAGGGATGTCACAGGAATGGAAGAAGGGTTAAAAGTAGGAAGACAGAAATGCATGGAAGATGGTAATGCCCTTCTAACAGGCTCCAGTTAAAAAGAAAGGCAGTATCTGTGACATTTCCCAGCACTAGCAAGATGGAGTTTTGTTATTTAATTTCCTTCAGACTCTGGTTAGATGGTGTTGCAGATCCATTTTCTACATTCATGATCCTTTTTGTGTATTTTTTAAAGATTGGTTTCTCTGACTGGTTTTGAGGTAAACAGTGTATAGAGGGCTGTTTACCTAAGCATCTCTTATTCCTATGCCTTGTTACTCAAGTATGTTTGTTTAATGGCTAATTCACCTAGCATCATCATAAGTAAATGTTTGTAAATAAGTATCTGCAATTAATATTATAAATTCATTTTTAAATGAATGTATTCTAAGTAAGTGAGTGAGAAGAAGCTGTCAATGGAATTAAGGTGGTAATTACTTTTAGAGTAATTCTTTGACATTCGATATGCATACTATAGCTTTTTGCAATCTAGAAGAAACCATGAGGAGCAGCGGTTCTGGAGAGGACAGGGGAAAAGAAGGGAAAAAGGATAAGACTATGTTTGTTGCTGCTGTTATCCTTTAGAAATAAATAATTTTTAAACTAGAACACATACATTCAGAAGCCTAAAAAGTAAAGCATGGTCTGCTCTGAGGTATATTATGTTCAGGAATAGGCCTGGTTTCTACTCTTATCCTATAGATCATAGAATCATAGAATCATAGAATGCCTAAGGTTGGAAGGGACCTCTAGAGGTCATCTAGTCCAACCCCCCTG